>JAHBMJ010005741.1:5112-10112 GCA_018398765.1 Chromera velia | reverse complement strand
GTAATGACTTAAATACTAACCTAATAATTCAATAGAGAATAAAATAGAGAATCAGACAGAGTGTCTAAGAATTTAAAATGAATAAAAATTAGCCGCTGACACCGTGACAGACCCAAACAAAAATTAAGTGATTGTAAGTGACTGCTTAAAATTTGCTTCAAGTTATAATTTGAAAGAATCCCCGATTGAATCTGCACATTGAAATAATTCTTTTCCCGTTTTAATTATACTAAGTCAATTTATGATCATAGACTTGAACATTGATTAAATTAGAGTACATACAGAACCAAATACTGTATACTATGCGTCGAAATTGTAAGCAGTGGTAAATGTTTTCGACTTTCAGTTACTTTCAGTCTAAATTTCGAGACAATATGAACCTGAACGTACGCTACAGTGAGTGTTGAATGCTCGTAGCAAAACACGTTTGATGAATTGTGCTGAATTCTTCACGACTGGTACTCAATTAAATTTCGGATATATACCTCAAAAAGACAAAGGTCGAGACTTGGCTCGGAGGAGAGGAAAGATGAAAGACAAGAGGGATGCTGCAGACTCACAGAAGAGCAGAAAAGACGACAGAGAGCTCCTTGCAGTTTTCAAGTGAAGCCGAACACAGAGGTACGGTCAGTCCTTTCTCTCTCCCTTCCATGTCAGGCAGACACAAAGAATCCGCAGACGCCCTCATTCATTCTCTGCCTGCATGAATTCAGTGCCCCCCCCCATCGACTGGCAGCTGTACCTCTCCTCCCAGTGGCGACTGCACACCCCCTCCCGCAACCCCGTATCCGGATGGGGACACAACCTGTGCCTCTCCGTGATCGCCCTCCCCGTCCTCTCCTGCCCCATCCCTAGGGGACCCGCCGCTGTCGCTCATGCCGAACGAAGCCCCCGACCCCTCTCGGTAAGAGCCGGACCCCTCTTCCTTCACGGCCGTCTCTGCCTTCTGCTGTGCCTGCACAGACCTCATGGCGCGTTCATTTCAGAAAGGTGGAATGCAACTTCAATGCTTTTACTGCGGATCTGCGGTACCACAGGAAAAGAATTAAAGGGTGACTGAAAAGAATCTGACTGGACACTTTCGTTCACAAATGTCTCTCTTCTTTCGGTGAAGACCTTCCATTTGGTGTTCTGCCGTCTCTCTGTCCCTTTTTCTTCACCTCTACACGGGTGGGGAATAGAGAGACAGATGGACAGAAACTATCTGGAAAGTGGAGGGAAAGGTGAAGGGACGGAGACATAGAAATAGGACATGAGAAGCAGGAAGCCAGAAGGGATGACGGTAGCAATAGCAGGACAGGCAAGAAAGCGAGGTGTATTCGAATGGTCTTCGATTTCCACCCATTCATTCCTTCTCTATTCGGACACACCTAGCTCGGTATACACGCACAACCGGGCAATATGAAGCACAGGAGACATTACCCCAGGGAGGGCGCGAGAAAAAAGAGAGCTGATGGAGACGATCAGATGAAAGGAAAAGAGAAGCAAAAAGAAATTGCCACAAGAAAGGAGAAGGCAGGGAGGATGATTAGGGACATGAATCATTAAACCGACCGCAACAGAAGGGAGAGCAGCAAGAACTCCGCTCCCCGTCTCCCCGTCCCTGTCTCTCACACGTTCCCTCTCACGAGAGCGGGACCGCCTTCTCTGAGGAGGGAGTCCCCCAGGACCCTGCAAGCATCCAGAAGGATCGAAAGGTGTAATAGGAGAGAGATGGAGGAAGGGGAACGAGAGGTGCAACATTGTAAGCCTGCAGGCCTATCAGCCCCCAGCCGACAAACTCCCTCCAACCCGATGTCAAGCCAGCGAACAAAGACCCAAAGTACCAGCAGGGGAAGAAGGCAGAGAATGGTAGAATAGAATAGAGTGGTTGGAGGAAGGAGGGAAGCCGTACGCAAAAGTCAAAAGAGACACAAAGTAGCAGCACTGAAGGAAAAGAGGGGAAAAGAGAGAAACAGAGTAAGAGGAAGGGACGAGAGAGCTCCGTTTCTAGACAGGCAGACCTGCAACGAGGGTCTGCTGCTGGTGCTGAAAGAACCTTCTCTGGGGCTTGGTGGGAAGTGTTGGGGGGGCAGGTGGAAGTGTCCCCCCTGAGGTGTTGTGTGGGGTCCGTGCTGTGTGCCGTCATAGAAGGAAGGAGGGGTATAGCCCCCTGGGACGGGGGCGTGGGCATGAGGGTGAGGGGGGGGGTAGGGCCCGTAGTGAGGGTGGCAGAAGGGACCGAAGAACCCCGCAGGAGGGGGGGAATCGTATCCACAGAACCCTCCCACATTGGGCGGAGGGGGTGGGCCGAAATGATGATAGTAGTCTGGGTGGTGATGTGAGTACATGTGGGGTGGGTAGGGAGGGTGCATGTGAGTAGGTGTTGCCTGAGGTTGAGGTTGCTGTAGCTGAGGTTGTTGAGGAGGGGGGGGATAAGGGGGGTGCATGGGTGATTCGTCTGGCAGGGGTGGCTGTGGTTGAGGCTGCGGCTGTGGGTCTGGGAGTGTGGCTGTGGCAGCTCCTTTGCGGTTGACTTTGATGCACATCCCATTAGCCAGAGGGATTGAGGAGAGGTTTCTCATCTCTCGGGGTATCATCAACTGGAGACGGCCGTTTTTCCATCGGGTAGGAAGGGTCTGTCCATTTGCTAGTAGAATGGGGGCAGGCGGCTCGTCCTCCTGTCCGGCAGCTGTGGTGGTCTGTGCCAGTTCGCTTTCGTCCTCTCCCTCACCCTCTCCGTCGTCTGTGCCTGGGCGTGGGGGGAGGGGGAGGCGAAGTTGCTGTGGAGGTCCTTGGTTGGCAGATGAAGAGGAGGACGAAGAAGAGGAGGAAGACGAAGAGGGTTGAAGAGGAGGCTCATCTTGGACTTCTTCTTCGAGCTGTTCCTCTTCTTCCTCAACCAGGTCGTCGGGTTTCTGCAAGGAAGCAAGTGAGAAATGCCCTTTCTTTGTCAAGTATAATTTTGTTTATCTGCTCTCATGCAACTCTGTTGTACTTTCGTACATTTCCCTCCTCCGTTTATTCGCATTCATCAACCTGTATTTCTAGTACACGGCAGACAACCATTCGGGAGGATTCTAGGGTGGAATGATAGATTCCTGGGGGGCAGAACGGTGCATGTACTCTTCTTCGTATGTAGGAGGAGATTTCGAGGGCGTTCGTGACGTTTTCTTTGAGTTCTCTTCTTCCCACAGGATTCCTTCAATCGTTTGGGAAGAATGTCGGAGTTGAAAGACCAAACCTTATCGTTATTGAAAGTATTGGAATGCGAGTTGGAGAAACAAAAACAGGAAGAGCGGAGAAGAAGGACGGAACGGTAGAAGGAAGGGAGGAAGGGCTGAAGGAAGGAAATGCCCCTGCTGAGTGACTGACTGTAGCCTCCCCCGAGACAACGAAAGGGCATGCCTTCTTCATGAAGGCCAGCAACGAAGGCTCGCAGCTCGGCTGGTCGTCATCGAACTGCACTCAACTCGGGCAGAAAAGGACGCGAGGGAGTGAGAGAGCGAGCGGGGGGGAAGGAAAGGAGGGAATATTAGAGAAATGCACAAAAGCAGAATGATGACCCTGGCAGGCTAGCGCAAGAGAAACAGGAGGCTCGAGCCATGATGGAAGAGGGGAAAACTAATCAAAAGTCGAAAAAGGGCAGCAATCATCACCGCGCAGCAACAGAAAGACTCGAAACATCAGAAGGAGCTCTGGCTGACAGAAGTTCTTTTTTGCGCCTCATCTGGCAATGTGACATGATGCTAACCCACTGACCATCTCTTCGTACACCGCCACAACACTGCCATCATCCTTGCAGAAAATGTGCAGACCCGAGGTTGGCTCATAGATCGCGGGGTCGTACGGTCGCCCTTCCACCTTCGGCCTTCCTCCCGCGGACGTTGCCAGCATCCCCAACTGCCTTCTTCTCTTTAGGTCGGCAAGTCTTTCGGCCTTGGCCACCGAGTTCTTTGCAGTCCAGGAATCCATCTCCTCCTTCGTTGGCTTCAAGTATCCCTGTGGCCAGTTATGCCGATACAGAGCTTTGACCGCACAGGTGGCACAGGGGACGAAACCTCCGCGTACGCGCTCTCGCCTTTCAGCCCATTCATCAATAAGCGTTGATGTGAACTCACTGTCCATGTACCAAACCTTCACAAAGAACCGTCTATCTCCGTGACTGTGGAAACAAGTGTGGGCTGGGCAGAAGAAATGAGCATCCACATGAAGCCCACTCTTCAGATAGAAGATCCCATACCTCCCACTTTCCTTTTCTACTCGCTTCAACTGTAGACGATCAATAGGGGAAACACCGGTGGAACTGCGGTTTCGTTCCTCTTGAACCAGAGAAACGAAACGGCCGGTCTGGTTGAGAAGGAGCAACTCCTCAAACTGTTGGAGGATTGGTGCTGGTGTCCAGAGAAGATGCTTCTCCGACCTGCCGTCAACCTTCACGTAGCTCTTTGCGGTTCTGTCGATTCGAGCCTTTGGGGCACCGCCAAAGAGCGCCATGATTCCGCGAACTCAGGCGAATGTTTCAGTTGACAAAGGATAGTCCTCTCCACCGACGTATCAGGGTGTTGTTTGTGCAACAACAGGACAATCGAGACAGGACAAGCTGCTAAAGGAAGCTGATGTCTGAAACAGAAGTCAGACAGATTTGAAGGGTCTCAATGACCACGTAAGGGTTCCCTCTCGCTGGCATGAGACCCCTTTGTAGGCCGCTTCACCTTCAAGGATCGAAAGATTCGATCTGTGCGACACTTTTTTCCTGCCTTCATCGATCACGTAGTAACCTTCATCAACACGCATCGCGTTTTGCTGGCCACGCGCGGGTCCTGGCGTCGCCGCGTTACCTAAACGCGGCGTTTGGGCCATGCAAACGCGGCACATGCGCGCCGTTTACGCTGCATGCATGCCCCCTGCTCCTGCATCTGACGCACGCAAGCAAGCTTGCGAACGGCCCCGGAAAGCAAGAAAAATGAGAACTGCACGATTGACGCACGCCGGCCAGCCTCGCGCCGACCCCCCCCCCC
>JAHBMJ010005740.1:29344-67668 GCA_018398765.1 Chromera velia | reverse complement strand
TTCTTTGTCTCCAGATAGACAGGGTTTTATTCCACAGGAAGATTCTTTTTCGGATGTGGATGTGGATGAAATGGAGGTTGATTCCGGTGCAGAGAGGCATGCACGTTTCTCTTCTTCTTTCGGCCCTGCATACTTTTTCCCTGATGTTCCGCGGCGAGCTGCAAAGCAAGCCGAGCAGTACGTTTTGTCTCCCTCGATGGCCAGCGAGGGGGGTGAGGGCGCGAATGCATCAGTTCTTCCTCCTGCCGCTTCTGCTGGGCAGTCACTTCGGGGCGGCCACCTCGAGATGATTGCACAGCATCAGGGGGGGGAGCTGGACGGGGACACAGAGGGTGTGCAGGGCAGCCAGGCGAATGGGTCTGGGCAAAGGGGGTCAGATTCCGGTCAGGCCTCTGTTCCGAGAAGGAGAGACAGGCGCAGACGTCAGTCGGTGCCTACAGACGGTCAGTCGGTATGCGAGTCCGCTGTGAGCGGAATTTGGAAGCTGCCGTCTGACGATGCACATTTTGTGCAGGAAGATGAAGAAAGGAAGGAAGATGTGCGTTTTGCACAGAGAAGAGAAGATGAGAATGAAAAGATAGAAGATCTGCAAGAGAGACTAAATGAGTTGAAGCAGAAGCTTGCGCGCGCAATCAAGGAAAAAGAGAAAGCCCGACGTCCCTTGCCCCGTGTGTTGGAGGTCGATAAGGAAGTCGTGGAGAAGATGCTTTCTCACGTGAATCCAAAGAAAGGACACATCGATGCCACTCCAGAAGAGGTTGCGGGGGGGTCTCACGTTGAAGGACAGAAAGCCGAATTGAATCAATTCATCGAATGTGATGTCTTTCAGCCAGGTGTGCATCTGCCGAAAGGAAGAAAAACCATGAAGTGCAGGTGGGTGCTTACTTGGAAAATGAAGGAAGGGAAAAGAATCGCAAAAGCGAGGCTGGTCGTGAAAGGGTTTCAGGACGACCAAAAAGAGTTAGAGACTTTTAGTGGGATGGCAGATTGGTGGGCAGTTCTTTTGGTTCTTTCTTTTGCTTCTTCGAAGGGATGGACGGCTGCAAAGTCGGATGTCCATACTGCTTTTCTGACTGCTCCCATTTCTGACTCTGTTTTTATCCAACTTCCCACTTCTTTCCCTCCTGATTATCCCGAATGGATACGGTGCTGTCTTAAAATTGAAAAAAGCAATGTACGGCCTTGCAGACAGTCCCCGTCTCTTCTCTCTCTCCTTTAAGAAAATAGCAAAGGAATTGGGATGGGAGGAGATAAAAGAAAGCATTTTCATTCACAGAGGCGGGGACGGGGGTGAAGTGAAGGCCGTGTTAGTTAGGCATGTCGATGATCTTCTTCTTTTTGCTAAAGATCCTCTTTCTTTCCTTTCTTCTCTTCAAGAGAAACTGAAAATGGACGAGCTCGAGGTGTTGAAAGAAGGAGAGACAATGAGCTACATAGGCATGCAACTAAAGAAAACAAAGGAAGGTTTTGAGATGAGTCAGGAAGAGTATCTTGAGTCCATTGAAGTGGAAGAGAGCAAACTGAAGGGGGGATAGATCAGACCAGACCTTTTGGACCCTCCAACAGAAGAAGAGATTAAAGAAGAATATGTGCCCCTCATGCAAAAGATCATGGGGGTGACTGGGTGGGCAGCAAGGACACAGCCAGACATTTCTTTTCTTTTTGGTGAGCTGAGTCGGTGGTCGACTAAGCCGTCTGCAGAGAAAGTAGAAGGTGGTTTGCGTTTGTTGAATCATGTGAAGCAAAGGAAGACCTCTCTTGTTTTTACCGCAGTCAGGCCTCCAAAGCAACATTCCTTCTTTCTGTTGAGCCGCCATGCCTGAAGTGCCCGCCGCCATACGCGCCGCCTTATAGATTGATGAGCCATGCCGAGCTGCATGCATGCATGTGCATGCTTCTTCATGCAATTTGAATTAATTGCAATCAATAGTAGCATGCTCATAAAATGCAATGAGATGAAACGGCTGAACAACGAAAGGAACGGGAATATGCAATGCATCCCGTCCTTCAGTCTTTCCCTGTAAGAAGATCTTAAGAGACTCTTATGATAAGCTTCTAGTTGATAAGATCTAGTGGCTTCTAGGGTCTTTCACTTTCTACCAAGAGGCCGCAGAATCGATCCCCAGCAATTTTACCCAATGCCCTGTGTCTGTTGTCATCCTCCCAGGCCAGCGAGATAAGTTTTTGGTGAGTTTGCTAGTTGTGGGAAGGCGAGATTGTTTTGTCTTCTTGTTGTGGAGAATTGGCGTGTCATGCAGGGGTATTAATCGACCTCCAGCTCCTCCGGTAAGTAGTTCTGTCCTGCTCTTTCCCTCCAAACAGGAGCATATGAGTGTTAAGCAGTACCTTTGTGCGATGGCTGCAGGTTTAAAGTGCTCAAGAAGGAAAAAGCCCTTCCAGCAATTTGATATAGGGCGCCATCTGGAGTGTATCTTTCTCTTCATAAGCAGACTTCTCAGTTGAAGTCCACAGTGCATCAACCATTCCTTATCCCCTGTTGGAACTAAGTTATCTGGACCAGATGGAGCATGTTGGTATGCATTTTATCATCATTGATATACCACAGCCCTTTCTGAACTTCTGAGTCCAGGAAGGCCACTTTGGCCTCTTCAGGTGTCAGACCTCAGACGTCCGTTCTTTGGACTTCCTGTAAGTCTGGGAGTCGTTTTTTCTACACCAAGCAGCTAAAGAGAGTCTAGAGAGGCGAACTGACATCTCCTAGGGTTGTTGCTTTGAGTCCAGGAGGGAAAAAGGAACAGACGGCTGTTCCTTTTCCCCTCAAAATTTTTGAGCCGGTTAAGGTCTGGCGGCGGGTTCTAATTGGTCCATACACATCTGTATGACCCGCCGCCACGTTGCAACGTTGTAATGATAGAAAAAGAACTATGGAACAGATTTTTTATATCATTTCTAGAAACATAGGCTGTCATACAAATTTTTTGATTTTGAGGCCATTTTTTAACGGTTTTGAATAGTAAGAAAAATGGTATACAACTTACAAAATTTGTATGGCAGCCTATGTTTCTAAAAATAATATAAAAAATCTGTTCTATAGTTCTTTTTCTATCATTACAATGTCTTCTTACACAAAGTTTCAGCTTCTAACTCCTTACTAATTATGAGAACGAGTTTTTTGTGGAAAAGCGCCGGTCTTCTATGTAGAAGGAGGGGCAAAAAGCACCCCACTCGCCCCCGGCATGCGTCAAGAAGTAAAAAAACTTTCCGGCGATTTCAAATAGGCAGACTTCTAGTCTAAGAGTGTATTTTTGTGCTTCTGAGCAGACTTGTTGATTGACTTCCACTGTGCTGCAACCATTCTTGATCCTCTGTTAGAACTGAACTCCTTGGTCTTTATGGACTGACAGTGTGTTGGTATGCATTTCATCATCATTGATGCATCACAGCCCTTTCTGGACTTTTGAGTCGAGGAAAGCCTCTTAGGCCTTCTCAGGTGTCATATCTCAGACGTCTGTTCTTTGTACCCTCTATATGTCTGGAAGCCGTTTTTTCTGCACCGAGCAGCAATAGATACTTTAGAGAGGTGACTTGATCTCTCCTAGATTTATTGTATTCAGTCCGAGTTGGAAAGAGAAGGGGGGGCACTCTTTTGAATAAATTGATAACTGCCGCATATATCAACCTTATGTTAACTTTCTACCCTTGCCACATCATTATTTTTAACACACTCTTCATCTTGTGTAGCATCAATGACTAGAATAAATATTTTATATACGAATAAAACTTTTCTAGTTGTCATAAAAGCGTACAAAAATATTAAAAAAATGTTAAATTAAAAGTCACTTCTCAGGATAAAGGTTCAGATGAGAAGTCCTATCAGTTAAAATCTGCTTCCCAACCACTCTTGTACATGGAGAACAATTAAGACTGGGTGTAACTAAATATATCTCGTTGGGTTCATTTTAAGCCTTCGAAGCCGATTTTGAAAGCCGATTTTTCTTAGTAATGCACGCAAGGGCATGCGACGGCCAGTCCCCGCGTTTGACCGTGGCCCATATCGCCTCGGAGGGCAGCTCAGCTCTGCTGAGATCAGCCGAGAAGCCCTGAGATCACACATACTCGCATAATGCATTTTTTCATTTTGGGGGGGGGGTAGGGGGGGGGATCGGTTCTGTCTCTGTTACGGTCGGTCGGCCGGTATCGTCGAAGTTCTAAAATATGCCCCTCAAGCAATTCGCACGGAGCCGCGATCGCGCATGTCTTACTTACTTTGCACATGTGTGCCCCTCAAGTGTAACTCGCACGGAGTTGCACATACATATATACGACGCGCACGGTCTCGAAAAGCATATACTAGGCAGCACACAAGACATGCCTAAGCCCTCGATGGTGTACACCAATCAAATATGAGCCGTAGCAGACGGACAAGACCTATGTCTAGGCAAGATGCATACTAGCCCAACACAGGACCAGAGAGACACTAAAGAGAGAAATATGAGCGGACCCTCTAAATAGCCCCCCAAGGCACTCACCCAACTGGCTGGGTATATCCTGTATAAATGCACATGCTCTCTTGGCCTAATAATGCGTGCGTCACTGAGAAAAATCGGCTTTCAAAATCGGCTCCGAAGGCTCAAAATGAACCCAGCGAGATACATTCAGTCACACCCAGACTGAATTGTTCTCGATGTACAGGAGTGGCTGGGAAACAGATCCTTCCAGCAAACTGGCACAGTTGTGTTTTTATAACATACTCAGATTCTGCTTTATATCCAAGTTTCACCTTTTGCGGTGGTTGTGTGATGAGACCCTTTCGAAGGGTCCAGCATGAAGGTATTTGGAGACGGTGTGAGCAACACCTATCTGTCCCTCCATCAACACCTTTGTAACACTGAGTAAGCTTCCTGCTGTCTTCCTAGCCGTATGGCCCATACTGAGTGATGTGTCTTCCTTGTTTCTTTATATTGTAGCCGGCTGCAGCCAACTTTGATGCTTCTGGGATTTGTTTGTATGGCTGAAGAATCTGTTGCCTTCCTGTGGGAGAGTTTATGCTGATAAAGACCAAAGAGCGGCCCCCAGGTCCACCCAGAAGCTTTCCCGACTGGGTTATTTGCTATAGTCAAGGTCAGTGCAGTGATGTATACCTGTTGTGCTCGTTAGATGCAGGCTCGAAGCACTTCAGAGGAGCAGGACCCTTCCGTTGTTTCGCGATGCAGCCCTAGCATGGGGCTATAGGTTAGGTCAGTCTATGTAATTGCTTTGGGATTCATTCTCTTTGTTTAGTTTTCGCATTGAGGGAACGTTTGCACACCATGATGGGGGGTACCTGCTTACATGGATGTATCCATCTGCTTTATCAAGATCATCCCGTTCTTATCCCTGGATGTTTTTAGGATGCACCCCAGAAGCATCCCGTAGCTTTCCGGGGTGTTGACCGGTTTTTTGATGTTGTTTGTTGTAGCGCACGGGATCATATGTGAAATACACCCGAGGCACTCACCGTGGTGGTATGTGCTCCAGGCTTTCATATTGGATTTAATTAGGCCGACGGTGCGGTTATGCCATCGGAGGCTTCAGAATTAATTCAGGTCGAATTAAGTTTCAGACAGTCAGACAGACGTGCACGGCCATTTCTGTCTGTCTGAGTAAGAGACTTGACTTAGTTCATGTGTAGGAACTATACTGTACCCTATGTGTTTCTGTGGTTCTCTTGTGCTCTGAGTATTGCACGAGGCCACTAGCAGGAGCTTTTTGTGGACTGTGGGGGTTCATAGACTTTCTGTCTGGTAAATAGACTGATCAGATATTTATTTCTATCCATCTGTATTGGTCTAGACAAGTACGTTAGGCCAACGTATTCGCTGTGATCCTCTAGTAGGAGAAGGCTAGGAATTCGGGAGTATAGCAGTTTGAGGAGTCCTCTAGACAGGCTAGAGGATCGGCACGGGAGGGCCCACAGGATTCCACTGGAGGAATCTCAAGAAAGGTAAGATTCTGCTTAATTTTCACTTTAAAATTCACTTCTCAGGACAAAGATTCAGATTAGAAGTTCCACCAGTTGCCTTCGATTCGTAGCAATTGGTATCCTTCTCTCACATTCACACATTGACAACAGATCATCATGGTAATGAGGCCACATGCGATTCAAGGTCTTTCATGCTGTTGTCGACAATCTCAGCACCCATGATCATTATATTGCAAACCAACGCTTTCGATACATTGCATCTCATTGCCTAGCTCATTGCGCTCTGGATCATTATGAGGCTTCTGTTCACTAACTAATACTGAGTCGAATATCACTTCGAGCAAGCGAAAGTTTCCATGAAAAGTCGTTCTCCTAAAAAGCAAAAAAAAGGGAGGATGCATGTATTCTGATAGTCTCTTTGCTGCATGTATACTCGCCTACATCAAACTGCACGTCACACTTGTTCTGCGTATCTTTCAAACGTATGGGCAGTAGAGAGATTCACTAATACGAAGAATGATCATGAATGCAATAAAACGCCCATAGCATGCCAGTGGCCTCCTAGGAAAGGAGGACATGTTCTAACAAACTTTTACCATTTTTAGCAATTACTACATTAAAATCTTTCTTTACAAAAATAAGTTACTCGTTATTCTTTAATTAGACTGTTAAGGTAAAACATTAAATTCAAAAATAATTATCTAACAGATTAAATTATAAAACAAATCCTAAAACGATTAAATTTAATTCAAATTGAATATAAAAACTAATTAGACAAGTTAACAAAACATTATGCCACGTGATACATGTCTAAACAGCCTAACCGTTAGGGTGTTTGCCTAACACTTTGATGGTTATTGGTTCAAGTCTCGAAACGCTCTTTTTACTCATCATATTAAGACGTGAAAATATTAAATATTTATAAATATTGCGCTTTCCATGGCCATGCCGACATACATTTCCAGGGCCCACTCGTAATTAAGGCAAGACTAACGCGTAATTCCCATATTACGCATAATGCATGCGTAATGCGTAAGTCACAGCTTATAAATGCATAAGAAATTAGCTAAGTCATGAAATCAAATCGAATCAAAAGAAATCAACAAGATCATGCTGCCAGTTTTGAGACACCGGATTGAGGAGAATTTTTCGAATCTTGAATCGAGCATCCAATCAAATCGAAGCTTCCGAGCATCTTTCAAGACTCAGCCACTCTAGACCAGACGACCAGTACTGAACCTTCAGACCCTAGCTCTGTAGACTGATACGTGCAATACCGATACAGTACAGCCAATACTGAACGCTCAGAAAGAGCTTAACCGATATGTCACTTCATCTGCATATACCAATACGACTAGCCTTCTAGGCTCCTAGCGCCATCTAGGTTAGATTCTGTCTCTGTCTGGCCAATCGCGTCGGAGGAGAACAGAACAGCAACATAAAACAATAGTTGCATAACAGTGTAACAACATTCATTTATTATTATAACAAAAAAACAATAGTGTAACAATACTTAAACAACACTTGTTGATTCGTCTAACACATCAACAACACTTAAACTAACTTAAACAACATGTTTTTTAATCTGACATCAGAAAAAAAAACAAAAAACAAAAAAGTGAAAATGACTTTTTTAAAAAAAAAAAATTACGCCTAGAACCTTAGGTTGCAAGCCGATGCAACCTAAGGTTGCCGGTATGCTTTCGACCACCGTGTGAACTTAGAAAATAAATTTAGGAAAAAAATTAAAACCCCGGCAATTTTAAACCAGTTAAAACTGGTGACTAGACTGGTGATAGTATCGCTTCTACTACATCAGTAGGTTAATTAACTTATTAATTATTATAGCTTCATTATAAGAGGGCATTGACTTAAAGTTTGTTCCTAGCGTCTGGTCTATACGTCTTTCGCCTCTTCCTTCTGTCTTGGTCACTGCTCTCGCTGCTAGCTCTCTCTCTCATGCGACCTCATACTTGACGCTCCTTATCTTCATAATCATTATGGGTAGTCTTATAAAAAACGTAAGAATTTGAAGGAGTTTTACAGCCAAAAAGATTCATTTTTATATGAGACAAATCAACTAGTTTGAACCGTTTTTTCAGAAAGTGATTTTTGGGTGAGAAATCGGCTTCCAAAGTTAGGTGACTCCCTATAATGGGGGGGGGCCTTGACTTAAAGTTTGTTCCTAGCGTCTGGCCTATACGTCTTTCGTCTCTTCCTTCTGTCCTGGTTACTGCTCTCACTGCTAGCTCTCTCTCTCATGCGACCTCATATTTGACGCTCCTCCATCCGAATGCCTTCTTTGGCATTTGCTAAGTACTTCTGACCCCTCAGTCATAACCAGCGCACTGCCTACTCCTCATTCATAATTATTATAAAAGCTAACTCACTGATATACTATCTAAGGGCACCAATAAATCATTTACTAGATCAATTTATCCTATAACACTTATCACCTAACCTGTCAATCTTAATATTACTATTTTTTTCAAAAAAATAAACATGTACATAACAGCTTGATATTATTAAGTTGATAACTAGTTATAAAAAATTGTTTGATCAATGAGAAATAAAGTATGAACATTTTTATTTAAGGTATCATCCCAATTCAAAGTGAGAAAAAAAAACTTAATTGGAATGATCTCAAATTTTCTTAATGTTTTTTTCCCTCTGCAGAATTAAGAATCTTTTCAAAATTAAACAATAGAATTTTACACGCTATTCAGATGAATTTAGATCAATTCAGATTTATGTATTCATATTCATTTATCATAAGAATATTTGTTGTTCCGCATCATTGAAAAACTTCACTGACAGTGAATGCTGCGGCAAAACACGCCCCAATGATTCTAAACTGCCTGTTTCTCTCCCCAGTGAGCATTCAACAACAGACAGACTATATGTTTCTTCTTCTCCCTTTTTTTCGGAAACACAGACTGTATGTTTCTTCTTCTTCTCCCTCGTTTTCTTCATGAACACAACAGACAAAAAGAAAGAACAAAGACAAAAGAACGGCCACACATACATACATACATGCATACATACAGACAGACCAATATGGTTTTTCCCCCTCCTTTTCTTCATGAACACAACAGACAAAAAGAAAGAAAGCAACAAAGACAACAGACAGAAAGCAACAAAGACAACAGACACACACACACACACACACACACACAGAGAGAGAGAGAGGGGGGGGGGGGGAGGGGGAGAAAAGGGAGAGAGAGAAGGAGAATGAGAGAGGGCCGGTCAAAATTTGTGCCAAGTTGTTTGACAAGTCATCCATGCATCAGGCCTGCCCCCCCTCTCCTTTCATGCTGAGCCTGGCCCGATCCCTTGAAGAGACTGCCCGAGACCCTCCAGGATCCTCCATAGGGGGCTTCTATGAAGGTCGGCAGTCTTCCCTCTCGCCTCCGCAAACCTCTTTGCAGCTCTTCTCCTAGAACAATGAACCCCCGAGGTGGCAGCAGACAACCCCCCCAAAAGGGAGGGCGCGCCCACGAGACGACTTACAGCCACATCAAAAAACCCGAAATTCGTGTGCCCTGCAAAAAGGAGGGCAGCCGCCACAGGAGCATCCAGGGCCCTTCCCTGTGATGAGGGCACAGCCCGTCTCTTCAATTCTGAGAGGGTCACAACTGAGTTTGGAAAAGAAGAGATACTGCCGTGCGTCTGATCGGAAGACCAAAGGGCCTTCATGATTCCGCTTGCTTCTCTGCAAGACAGGAGCAGCAACTGCGGTGGAGTGGCAGCAGGGAGGACGAGTGCGTGCTCCACCTGCTGCAGATAGGCCTCGAGGCCTTCTGTCTCGCTTCTCTGCTTTTCTACCGTCTCAGCAAATCCCTCAGTCACAAACAACTGAGCGTGTGCAAGCGGAAGCCCGTGCACGTCGGTTTCTGCGAAAGCTGTCTGGACAAAATCTCTTAGGGGTTGGAGAGCAACATTGTGCTCCAAATCGCTAGTTGCTTTTGCTGTGAGAGCACGGGAGTAATCCCAATCCTCCACCTTCCTTCCCTCTGCTCGCTCCACTTCTCTCTCCTCTTCCACTTCTTCTTCAAGTTCTTCCTCCAATTCCCTCTCTACCTGATCCTCACCCGCTGCCCCTCTCACCATAAACTCTCTGCCAAACTTGGCAAGACGGCTTCCAATAGTCACACACAGGGTTTTCTCAACCTCACGCCCCTCTGTCACTGACCTGTGCCGAAGCCAATTCAACTTTCGAAGTGCGCGCACTGCTCGCGAAGTTTCCCCATTTCTCTCTCCATACCATCTCTCCACATCCATCTGCTCCCCCAGCACCCTCCCTCCCTGCATGCCCTGAGGCTGCTCACAGCCTTCATTCTCAGCCCAGGACATCAAAGCAGTTGTTGCAAAATACCCGCCCTGCGACCCCCACTCCTCCAATCCCCTCGCCACTGCCTGCACAGAATTCACAAACGCCCACTGCAGAACTGCCCCCTTCATGTCCACACTCACGCCCCCCCTCTCCCTCTGAGTGAGATTCTCTATTTGAGAAAACACATTTGGAGGGGCCACCAGAACGATACTCTGGCCCCACTCGAGCTGCCTCATTCGCATGGCAGCCTGCATCACGTCCTCCTTCCTCATCCTCAACCCCAACGTCATCACTGCCCTCGCTCGAGGGTGCAGTTTCAGGTCTGCCCCTCTGCACCTCTCGTGATCGAAAAATGCAAAGCACTCACGATCTTCCAAATCCGACTGATGCCTCTCACAGACATACCTGTTCTCAAAATGCCTCACCATCCATCCATTCGTCGATGAGCTGAAAAACAGAACACCGCGCAGAGGGATCGGAGAGACACTAGTCATCGACCCCCCTCGCTGCTGCTGCTTCTTTTCAATCATCCCTGACAGATGCTCTGCCACTAACTGGTTGCTCATACCAGCCATGAGGCCACCAGCATCGATCAACGCCTCGCACTCGGTCTCTCCGACCTTCTCCAGCACTGCATGCGCTGCAGCATCGGGGCCGTGTCTGCTGCCGCTAAATTGGAGTTTTGACACCCCTGTTCCCTCACATGATCGCTGTAGAAGGGACAGCATCTTCCCGTCTGTCGATTCGAGCTCGACGTCCCCGTTCTCTAGAAGCTGTCGGACAGTCAGCGGCTGCAGTAGATGGCCGTCTTTGGTGCCTGAAAACCCTCGTGCCCCCCTCGGCACAAGGTGCCATGCAGAGGCGACAATCGACTGCGGGAACTGTCGAGTGTCTTTCGGGAAGACGCAATGGGAGAGGAAGAAATCAATAAAAGACCGATTCAGTCTGAATGCTCGGTGGAGCAGTCTGACTTGGACTGCGTTGGTGAGATCCACCTTCCTCTCCTCGTCGATGCTGTTTCTCTCCTCCTCCGTCAGACCGGCCCCTCGGAGGGCCTCCGCACTCGCATCCTTCAGAGGCCGAAACCATTCACCAAAAACCGCCTCCCTCACCCCCTGCCCGAGGCGGAGAAAGACCGACAGCGTCTCTCTCACCTGCTGCTCAGTTAAGCCGTCATGGAAATAAGCGAGTTGGGTGAATGCGATCGCGCTGTCGGGATTTTTGAATTCGGCTCTGAGTGCGGGTGTATCTGCGCCTCTATAGGGTACTGCCATGCGGGTTTTGTGACAGCCGGTGCCTGTTGTTGCTGCTGTGCGTAGACCGAAGTCAACAGAGGGGCGACGACTGAGGGCATGCCAAAGGGGATCGAACACAAGAAAGCCTCGAAGAGCAAGCACAGCGTCCCTTCTTCCAAACTCACTCAAATGGGCACTGACGGGCGGTGGGATTTCTTCGACTGTTGCTTCTGTCTCCGTCAAAAAAGCACAAAACTTTTCAGAGTCCTCTTTCCAGAGTCCCCTCAAAACATCGGGGAGCCAGAGGAAATCGGAGGGGGGGTCCTCCAAAATACCCTCAAGCACTGCCCTCCGCAGATCCCTCTGCGATCTTTCGGGAAACCCCTCACTGCCCCTCTCTGCCAGAAGGAACGAGGGAAAACTCCCGATTTCAGGTCTGCGGAAGGCAGCTGGTGACTGATGCTCCGAGGCACCCCCCCTCCCTGCCAACGTGGACACACCCTCTCTCTGCAAAACTGACAAAACTTTGGGGAATCGCTCAAGTCTGCCCAGAACCCTGCAAACTGCCTGTGCTGCAGTCCATCGTTCGGAGCCTGCAGGGAGGCCATGCTGCAGGCCACATGCGTAGATCAACTGATATTGAGGATCAAGAAGCTTGTCGCTCTCGTCGATCAGGTCAATCACCCCCTCACCCTCAAGCTGATCTCTCAGAACAGCATTGAGCTCAGCGAGGGAGTCCGACTCGCTGGCCGCCCCCCTCCCACTCGGCCTAGTTCTCCCTCTCATGCTGCCTAACTCGATTGACTTCAATTGAAGGGACAGACGGTGCTCTGGTGCAACAAAAAGGCACCCTGCGGATTGGCGGCATTCCCTCAGCTGCACGGCAACCCTCTGCCACAACCGTGCAGGGACTCTGAGCTGTCTAAAAAACGGGAGCTGCATGAGCAGAAGGGAAAAGACAGGAGAAGCCTGCAGGGCCTCTCGGAAGTGCCTCCAGGCATCTCCCAAAAGTTGGGACAAAAAATTACACCTCACTAGGTTGTTCTTCTTGGCGCTTAACTCGAGCACCAACATCGGCAGAATGACCCTAGTCTTCCCCTCCCCCATGTTCAGCTGAACAATTCCGTCAGGTTCCCTCAAAAGGGTACAAGCGACAGCGCTCTGCTTGGGTCGAATGGAGATCTGTTGGTCTACCTCGAAGGCGACCCACCTCGGGTACTCCATCGGATCCCACTCTCTCCGAGCGCTCTCGAGGGCTCTCTTGATCTGTTCTACTCTGAACGAATCCTCTCCCTCCCCCCTCTCCTCCATCCCCCCAGACCCACAGGGGGTCTCTGCAGTCCCCGGCGGGAGGCACAGAACACGTGCACGCAACAGCAGGCCTGCAAGTGAGCAGAGCTGTAGCCATCGTACACACCCCTCCATTACACTCTGAACCTCGCCAGACGACAGGAAAGGCTGAAGCCAACACACCCACTCCCTGTCAAACGCGCACCGTGCCAGATCGCCACAGCCCGCCCTGCCCCTCAGCCCGGCCGCTTGCAGCAGCTGGGCAGAAAGGTGACAGGCGAAACCCGTCTCTTCCTTTGCACCGCCCTGCGCATTCCAGAGCACCCTGAGGAGACACTTTCGCAGTCTCCCTTCTGTTCCTTTCACCTCCTTCCAATAAGACCAAAGGGTCTTTGCGAGATTCTCTAGAGACCCCGCAAGCTCGGTTCTCTCCTCCGAGTGCTTCTGAAACTTCTCCCAGCTGAGACGCTGCTCCTCAAGCATAGCAGACCCCAGAAGGGTCGCAGCTGCGGGGGTGCTGTTTGAAAGAGGCAAGGCAGCAGCATGGCGGCTGTCTCTTTTCTGCTTTTGTGATATGGGCACGAGGGAGAACAGTCCCTCCCGGACATTTCTGTCGACAGCGTCTGCCTGCCTAGACAAACGTGCAATCTGGAAGTGACTGTCGGGTTTTTGTGGGACCCCTCGAAATCTAGGTCTCTCACAACGCAGCGAGGCGGCTTTTGCACCTCTGCGGGCAACCGCCTGCCTGCCGAACACCCTCTCCTCCTCACAGGGCAGCAGAGCCGTCCTCGGATTCAGAAGAGGACTCCCCCTCCCCTCTTCCTCCAGCACTTTGTACCTCGTGGCTGCCTTCTGGACCTCTCGAGAGAGGCCGAAGGAGAGGTGAGGAAGTCTCTTGGACTCGTCAGCATCACCATCGAATGACTCGATGTCTGCGTCTGCGCAGAAGAGATATGCTGTCTCCTTCTTCCGTCTCGAGACGGCCTCAACAACCAAACGCAGGGCCTCCCCGTCTCCGGTCGGTTGACATTTTCCTCGACACGCAACAGCTGCGATTTGATCGAGCTTGTCGCTCTCTGCGCTTCGGAGAGGCACGTTGTCCCCACAAGCCCTGACCAGACGGATGGCTTCCTGCATGCCCCTAGCAGAGGAGCGCTCTTCCTCGAGCAGAGAACTCGTGGCTGCGTGTAACAAAGCAAGCTGGAGACGACCGGATGGGTCGAGGGGTCGGAGGTCTCTGAATAAAGGGTGGACCTCAACCTTGTGGAAGGATCTCTCAGCCCCACTACCAAGAGGGCGCTTCAGACACATCCCTGTTAAGGAACGGGAGCAGGACAGGAGCCCCTCTTCGGGAACGAGAAGGAGGGTCGCTTGACAATCACGCCCCTTTTCCCTCTCGCTTTTGATATTTGCCTCCCCCCACACAAACTCCTCCTCCTCCTTCTCCTCTTCCTCCTGCTCTTGCTCTTGGCCCCTCTCCTCTACCCTTCCCTCCTCAAGGGAGGCATCGACATCGAACACCGAAGTCCGAACCCCCATCTGTTCAAGGGCCTCCGCCCCCTCTGCACCACAGACGCCCTGATTATTCTCAGGCACCTCCCACTCATCCCTCTCAAGCACGAGGTACTGCTCAAAACGGTACAGACAGTCGGGCAGCAGTTGGCAGTCAGCCAGGCGCCACCCTCTCTGACTGGCACAACGCAGACGCCACTCACCCCCCGCCCGGGATGGGAACAGACGGAAGCACAAATCCTTCACCCGGGGGAGCTCGAAGCGGAGCACCCTTCCCCCCCCCCCTTCCCATGGTTCCTCCTTCACATGAATGAACTCCCTCTCCTCGACTGATTCTAATTGCTCAAGGACACGAGAGACATCCCCCTCCCCCCCCAGAACAACGTGACGACCCAGTCGCCCCTCCTCTGCCTGATGTGCGAGGCGACACCAGACTTCCTTTTTGTCGCTGCCCGCCCTGTCGACTATGGGGACATCGACACATAGCCACTCCTCCAAACCGGGAGAACCGCACAGCACGAGCAGGTGCCTGGCCTCTCTCTCCAAATACTTCTTTCCTCGCATCACCACAACGTTCTTCGTGTGGCTGTACCAATGGGAGCACAGATCACGCAGACGACGAGGCAGCTGCTCTGCCCACTTTCCATTGGGGTCAAGCAACTCGAGCGTGTCCTCTTCCTGCAGAACGAAGAAAACGAAAACTCTTACAGTCGAGAGGTCACCCAATTCAATATGGGACTTTCAAACCAATGAGGAAAATGTCAGATCATTGCGCTCTAAAGATTTTTTTTTTTGAAGGTCTATCTCAATGAAGCAAGTACTCTCTGTCGTGCCTGCCTGTTTCTTTCATGTTTTCCCATCTTTTTGTTTCATGCCTATCTGCATGTCTCCTCCCTGCCTTCACAGTTGTCTTTTTCCTCCCATCTCCTTGCGGCCTTTTCGTCTTCTCTTTATCTATCTGTCTCCCGAATTCTTGCCTAGTAACCATCTCCTTCCTGCCTGCTGGTTGCTTGCACGCCTAGCTGTTTGCTTCGGGTCTGTTTGTCTCCTTTCCCCCCCGCCGCCTCCTTCGTGCTCCGCGATTCTCCTCTTTCTGTTTCATGCCCACCCCTCTACCTCTCGGCTGCCTGCCGCTACCGACCTGTCTCTGTTCATCGAAAAAGCTTTCCGAAATTCTCAGCTGCTTCCCGTTCTCCAACGGAAGGAATGTGTAGAACCGTTCCTCGAAGGTTGAGGTCGTCCTCATCAGCCCTGAGGCGTCCCTCACGACTTCAAATTTGGCGTCCCCGAATGTCCTCAAAAACAACGCGTGCGTCGTGACAGAGGGGGGAAGGGAGGAGGGAGGGTGACCGTCAAGAAGCACACACCCTGTGGCAAGGTTCAAAGAGAGAAGACGACCGCCAAACACGGCCTCGAAACAGCAACTCCTATTCCCTCCTACTTGATTCCAACAGATATCAACCAGAGCAGGGACAACCCCAGACCCGAGAATCTTTCTTGCTGCTGCGGTCAGGATCCTGTCCCCCCCACTCCCCCTCACGAGTGCCAAAATGGTCTTCATCCTTCGCGCAACCACCTCAAGGCACCGTCCGTGCACATGCCGAAGCACCTCAATCAGGCGCCCCTCCGCCCCCCCGGTCTGAACACGGAGGTGCAACACAGCCAGACCCACACACAAGTCTTCAACGGACTGGATGGAAAGGAACCCATCATACCGGCTCAGTGCGGCATACCCGAGAAACGTGGCCTCCCAAATTCGTCTCTCTCGCTGTCTCTCTACCTCTTCGTTGCCTGTCTCGCTCTCTCCTCTCCTGACCTCCTCCGCCTTCATCTCCGCCCACCGTTGGGCAGTGGACGTCAGATTGTCGGCTAGAGACGCGTACGTGTTCTCGTCCAGGCCTCGCAGGTATCCCGCGAGGGGGCAGAGGAGCAGCATCGTCAGGTGTTGTCGGGGCTGCTCTCGAAGCACACCCGCGACTTTCGACAGAGCATCCCTGAGTAGGGGTGTGTGCTTTGAGCGGGAGGGCGCATTGCTCGAAACAAGAGCGTGACGCCACATGAACCGGCTGTCTTCCTCCCCCCCCCCCTGCTTCTCTGAAATCTCCCCGACTTGCCACATCAGATGCTGAACGAGAACCTGCACGTAGGGGATCTCAAGGGGAAGTCGGCCATCCCACAGGGCCGCACAGAGGGACGAGATCTGCGTCATCGATGACGCCCTCAAATTCCCCACAGTCAACCAATTGTCTGATTCCATCCAAGACGGTTTAGCGTCCTGTCTGGCGACAGCGATGTTGTCCCTGTCTTGCCTGATGGTCGCGTTCATGACTGTGAAGGTCGTCAAGAGCTGTCGGAGTTCGGGCGGCTGGTCCCATAGGCCTCCGAGGGGCTCTGAGTGGAAGGCGTCCACCAGAGGCTCGTGTGTCGTGCCTCGGAGCAGAAAGGGATTGAATAACCCCCCCTTGTGCCAGCTGTGATTCTCGAAAAGTCCCCCCCTCCATCCAATCTGAGCAGATGCCCCGGAAGGAGGAAAGTCTGGGTAGAACTCACAGCACCTGTCCGTGTGGATGCAGTCGACGAGCTTGGGTCCCCTGTGTGAGGGCACTTCTGGGGTGTTGCTGAGGAATTCAACGACCGGGTCCTCGAGAAGGATGTGGCCGTTCCCAGCTTCAGGCAGCCAGTTGTCTCTGCAAACAAGCAACACATTTGAGAAGGGAGGAAATTAATACACGGAATCATGCCGCAAAGCAAGCACCTCCCACAACACCCGGTCAATCGCCCTTGTGCCCGGACACCCCTGCTGACCTAGATGTCAAGCAGTAGTTCCTCCAGTCGAACCTCATGGGCCACACAGCCACAAGTTCCTTTGCTCGGGCATGGTCTTTTGGGGAGAGGTGAGGAGCAGAGGGGCGTGGGAGCATCAACTGCTGGGCTGCAATGGACAGACGGGCAAAGATGCGAAGAGGCAGGGGCATCTGCAGAAAGAATAGCACTCTCAAGGCGTCCTGGTCCCCCCTCGGTAGGGGGTGGAAGATAGTTTTGGGGTAGTCTTCATTTGTGTACTTGACTTGACTCTGTAGGGCCTGGGTTTGCTTCCTCTTGCACTCCCATTGCCACCTTGCTGACTGTAAGTAGCCGGAGCTGGCATACGCAAAGCTGGCTTCGCTTTCCTCTTTTTGAGCAAACTCAAGATGCTGCCGCAGATCCGACAGCCTTGCTTTCTTTTGCACCAACTCTGCGCAGAAGTTCGCCCGACGCGTCCCCTCCCTTTCTCTCTCTTTCTGTAACTCCTCTCTCAAGGGTGCCCCCGTCTCTGTCCTCACGAACCCATCTACCCACTCGAGGGTCGCAGCAGGGTTGTCAAGAGAGAAAAGCCCGTCTGACAACTCCCCCGCACACCCAGACCGCAACCTCTCTCTAGCCCTCCCAATGTACCAATGCACCGCCAAAACCGCATCCTCTGCCTCCCGGGTCCCCACACCCAGCCTCCACAGGTCGTCGCGATCTAGCGGGATCTTGAAAGGAACCCCCAAAAGACGGTCATCTCTCTCCAGGTGCGCATGAGCGATGCAAAAGGCAGCCCAGTGCACGAGAGACTCAGTCGATCGGAGAGCAGAGAGCGGAAGGGCGTGTGCTACTGCTTTCAAGTCTGCATCTTCAGACGACAGAAGGGTTTCGAGGGTCTCTGTGTACACCCTGGTCAGCCGATCTAGGCCCTCAAGACCTTCGACCAGACCCCCAAATCTCTCCACCAACACCCCACGAAAATTGCCCCCGCTTTTTACATCTCTGACCACGTCTGCCAACCACGAAAAGACGATGCTCTCAGTTCCCCTCAAAAGGAGGAGAAGCTGTGCAACGTCTACTTGCCCTAGTGGCCCTCTACCTTCACGATCAGCGTCAGTCAACGACAATCCATGACTGTGCTCTCCCATGTTTCTCCTTGCCTCTTTGCGTCGCTCTTCAAGAGAACCGACGCACGCGGCATTCTCAATTTTCTTTTGGGGAAGAGACGAAGAGTCCACTGCGGGATTTTGACGGGGGAGGTCTTCTGCCTCCCTCCTGAGGACCTCTGGGGATAGAGAAGCCTGGTGGCACCTCTCTTTCCAGAAACGCTTTCGGGCTTCGGTGAATCGCTCTCTGACTGCCTTCACACTCTCGAGGGCGACCCGGACAGCCACCCCATTGGTCAGAGCGTCAGCACGACGAGCAGCGCTCTGACAGAGACCCATCGTGTCGTCCAGCAGGTTCGTGTCGGAGGGACACTCGGAGTACTTTATGCTCAGCTGAATTCATGCAGCAGTGGCAGATAGACACACAAAACGACAGGATGAGTACGGACAGAGCCGTGGAGAATACATCAAGAACCGAGGAGAAGGAGCAGAAGTAAAATTCAAGAAAGAAAAATGAGAGAGGAAGAAATGTGAGACAGACCGACATGGGAGAGAATCTGTTAATCTGTGAAGCAGGGAAAACAGTAGAGGAGGAAAAAGATGAAGCCTAAATGCCTTCAGGGGGGGAAACGGAGAGGCGGGAGGGAGTATATGGCGGGGTGGCCAGGGCGTTTCAATCGAGTTTGAGAGCAGACTCTCTCTGAAGCATTGAGACTAGCTTGTCGGTGATTTGACCAACCATGTCTGCTACCTGCAGATCCAAGTCGAGGAGAATCCACAGGAACCAGGTGTCCGCGTCTGATGACTCTAGATTCCTCAGCTCCTCCCTCTGCTCTCCATCCATCAACACGCCCCCATCACAGTCCCCCCACTCATCGCTTGCCGTCTCTTTGAAGGTCACTTCCCTGCCATCAGAGGACTGCAGGAATATCCGTAAAAGCTCCAGCAAGACCGAACAGAACAGAGGCCATTGATACTTTTCGAGTGTCGAGGGGGAGTGTGCCTCGACGGTTGCTGGATACTCATCTGCAGTTCGTTGGAAAAGAGACAGAAGTCTCTGAAAAAAGACGGGGTCCTCTGTGTCTAGTTCCCAGGAGGCGGGAACGTTCACAGCTGCATGCACTGCTGCTGCCAGGACGTGGGGGCCGTGGCGCTGTTTGTCTTTCTTCTCCCGCCGCTCCTCGTTGTCTGTTTCAATCAGCTTCAGAGCGATTCGGAACGTCTCCGCGACCCGCCCCTTTGACACCTCTCCACACTGGTGCACCTGGGGCTTTGGGGCCCTCTCCGGCTGGTCCCACACTGGAGAAGGGGCCCCGGCAAACGAGGGGCAGTCCAAACCAACCACACAGAGACGGACCTTCCCTCCCGTCTCCCCTTCACAGAGTACACAGGAGCCATGTGACTTTTCCCACCAGACACCGATTTTGCCGTCCTCGATTTCTCCATCGTCGCTGATACCCCAAAGAACGTAGGACTCGTAGAAGACAGAAAACGCCGAGAACGCAGGCGAGAGGAGAGGAAACTTCGAGGCCCTCTCCCCAAAGCGAAGCCACTCCACACACTGATTCAAAGTGTCTGCGTGGGTGCAGCTGCTCGCCTCATCCACCACCGGAATCATATCAAAGGACACAGTTGAACGGTGAAAAAAGACAGATCGAACTGGCAATCAAAAGCGGGATGACGACTGATCGAGGCAATGAACAGAAGCCCCAAACGCAAAGGGGTCCGAGGCAGCGAGCAGAACCAGAGCACAGACAGAAGTTCGACCAGGTCCTGGCACGTGGTTCTGCCTCGGAGGTATTCAGACCCAGACCAGCTGCAGCTTTCAAGGCCTCGTTCTTGTACCAGGTTACTATTACTCCGTCTCGCATATCGATATCACGCTTCCGCTGTGTACTTTTCCAAACCTCGCTCACTATCACTTACCTCAGGTAGACAGCCTTACACGAGGAGGAAATACTCCAATCTGGCGAATTAACCTGCCTGGCCAGGAAATAGGGGAAGTCAATCATTGATCGAATGTTAATTTGTCAGTCTGATCGAATCCATCTTATAGACGAGCGGAAGATCGAAGTTTGCATGATCGATGTTCCGAGCTATAAGCACGGGGCGGGCCCCCCCCCGCGTACCCGCCGGGGGGCCGGGGGGTGAAAGGGGCCCGGTACCGGGAGTACCCCGAGGAGGTGTACTAGGGCCTTACTAGGGGACCAGTGGGGGTCCTGGGGGTTTATACCAACCCCGCGGGGCGGCGGCCATACAGCTTTATAATTGTTGTCTAATGAGTTGTAATAACCCTACTAAGTGGACCATAGAAAGCGTAATGTAGCGTAGCGGGAGGTATTTATAATAAAGCTTAACATGGGTCAGTGCGAAACGCTTTTTAATGATATTTAATAATCAAGTCATGGTTAGCAGCTATTGGGAGGTAAGGTCTTTCAACTTCATAGCTAATTATAGCCTCCTCAAAGAGGTAAAGAAGAATATCTTAGACGACGCACACCAACTGTTGTGGTGAAGCATAGATATAAACATGGCTGTAAGTAGCTGTAAGATTGTCCACTTACCTGCCTTCCTTCCTTCTTTCCTTCAATCTTTCCTGCCTTCTTGCCCGTTTGTTTGTTAGCAGTTCTCTTTTAAAAAATGATTAGCAAAAGTAAAAGCGAGCCTACAATGAGCCTACCATCTCATACGGGTTCTGCCCATTAGTCACGAGATGAAGATAAAAGCATTCCCTGCAACAATCATTACGCATATGGATACAAAGCAAGATAGAGTACAAAACAGGAGATCTGAATGCGTAAGTGAGAGACTCGTACTTATACCAAAACAAAGCCGAAAGGAAGATTTAAAATCAAACTGAACAACATAACACCGCAATAAACAGACAATAGCAAAGAAATGGATAAAACTGTGGTGAAAAAGCGGAGCTGCGGTCCCCTCGGGAGGAAGAAAGAAAGACGACCTAAGCTTATGAGAGTATCTGAGAGTCTCTCTCTCTCTCTCTCTCTCTCTCTTTCTCTCTCTCTCTCTCTCCCTTCCTCTCTCTCTTCCTCCCCCCCCGACCTGCCCCCCCCACACACATAGGAGCGTAACAAAGAGCGGAGAAAACATCAACTACGTCTTTC
This sequence comes from Chromera velia, assembly GCA_018398765.1. Classification (NCBI taxonomy): domain Eukaryota; family Chromeraceae; genus Chromera; species Chromera velia. The sequence continues at coordinate 46,357 of JAHBMJ010005740.1, read as the reverse complement.
TGAGTCCTCAAAAACTTTCAAATTTGTATACGTATCGGCAGTGCCCAGAGAAAAAGACTGTATGTTTAATAACAAGGGGCAGCAGCAAGGTCAGGCACAGATGTCAACCCACCTTTCGCCCTCTTCTGCGAATGTCATAACATGGTCCCTCCTCCAGGCCTCCCATGCTTAAATAAAAATTTTTAACTGACTGTACTGACAATTGAAACTTTTGTACTAGAAAGTGACTTTTAATTTTCTATATATGACACTAAATTTTATATAAAAAACTAAGTCTTTAAAGCACTTAGAATGATTCTATTTATTGTTTCTTACTTGTATGAAAGTATGAACAACTTTTAAAGATAAGGTTTAACGGGTTTGTGGTGTGTATGTTAGAAATTGTTGGACGTGAGTGAGGTGAAAGAGTTATAGTATATTGATATGTCGGGGAGTGATTGCAGACTCTACAGATATGTAACAATGTGCAGCGTAATGCACAAACAAGCTAACTTTTACTTCTAATGGAATACGCCGAATCCACACTCTGATGTAAGGAGGGAGCACACAGCGGGTAACCCCCATGAAAGGTAAGAATGAATGTCCGCAAACAGATCTGCCGATTTGACACCCACAGAAAGCAGTTCAACCAAACAAATGTTGAGCACTATGACCGTATAAGAGGTAAATGCTTAGCTTCTGAAAGCCTGATCGATCCATGGCCTCTAGTCAGAAGGCCTTGCCCACGACCGGCCATCATAGCGTTCTTGTTTTTTCTGGGTGAGGCCCGGCACTGGCCACTGGATCTTAGTCCACCCAGGAGCCCTACCTCCAAATTCTCATACAAACAAGAGCTGCGCCTCACTCCCACAACTTCAGATCACCCGAGATTACCAGCTGTAATGCTTCTTCACGAAACCCAAGCACCGACAAACGGTCCTCCGAGAAAGGCTTAGTCTGACCTGCAGCACAGATATGCAAAAATTCATAAAGTGGCTCACCTTCTGGCCACCCAGAGCTGGCCCCCTCATCCAGAAAGCCTTTCCAGCTTATCATCTAGAGCTTGTTAGAGCGCACGCACAGAAAAGATTCAATGGAAGCTTTACTGGGGCAACTTTGTAGGCCCCTTTGCGTAGAGACGGGCTGTGCCCTTCATGATAGAAGATCGAAATTGCCCTCTCAGGGCAACCAGTAGAGTGAATGTCATAAACCCAAAAAAAAGCAAAGAAGCCAGGGCTTTCGATAAAGCCTACTTTCATCGCTGGAGAGCAAGTCTATATGATGGAAGAGAGGCGGTACTAAGTCTTGCTCTGATCGCCCCTCCTAACCCAGCAACCTCTTCTGGGGGCTGCTCTGAGGCGAGAATGCATGTTTCAGTGTCTTTCTCCTTCGTGTCTTTCATGGTGGGAGCTGCGGTGACTACATTATCGTGAAGTTCCCCATGTCCCTCCTCTTGCCCTCTCATGAAGAGATCTCCTCCCGACAGATCGAGCTTGAAGTCCCCCTGCTCGGTGGCTGCGGTGAGCATCAAGGAGAGCTCAGTAACTACAGTCTTGCTGACAACAGCCTGACAATCGCTGGAAAGATCAGAAGACAGCTGGCTGCCAGCTTCATCTCCTTCCTAAAACACCTGTTGTTGTTGGTCTTGTAGAACCGTACCCGCACCCTTACCCTCGGCAGCTGCAGAGGCACATGCCCCTCCCTCTCTGATTAGAAGTCCTCCGAACGACTCCTCCTCTGCCTCTGCACTGCTCTGATGCTCCTCCCCAGGGCCCTGTGCTGCAGTACCGTATAGATTGGTGTCCACCTCTTTCGTATCCTTTGCAGTGGGATCTGCCCTGACTTCTTCGTCATGAAGCCTCCCCTCTATAGAAGGCGTTGTACCGTGGATAGAAGGTCAAAGAAGGCAAAACAGACACTGACGGTGGACAGAATACCAATATGCTGGACTATCAAGAATCAATTCTGTATATAACTCTTCCACCAGTCTCTCACTCACTGACTTACTCAGTCATTCACTCACTCACTCATGCACTTACTCACTTAGTCTAACCTCACTCAGTCACTCGATCGGTTGATCTCTTGCTGCTTGGCCCATGCATGCTTGGCCACATGATTATCTTTCGAGATCTTTTCAGACAGCATCCCAACCTCAGTGTAGCGATCCGTCCATTCAAAAGTCCATCAATCGATGCATTGACTACATGTCTCTCCTTCTTCAGGTCAACTTCCCTCTTTATGTGATACGGTTTCCGATTGAGCCCGATTGATTTCTAGCCGACACAGCGGAAACTCAAGATAGTTCAAAGTCACTCACCAGGCCTTCGTACATCCGTACGTCCATAGACCTCACGGGCAAATGCAAGCAAAGACAAATATGAGACACACCGGAAAGAAAAACATTTCAAGGGTTCAATGAGAGCTGACCGTCAGGGTCGAAAACGGCAGAGCTAGAAGAGGTCCCGTTTCCGTTTTCTCTAGCGTTTTCTGCATGTACGAAAAAGTTTAGCCACTGCAAAACTTTCTGTCTTTGTGGACCTCCATCTCGGGGGACAGAAAGAACAAAACAGAACCACCAGAAGACAAGATGGATATTGGAGAAGCAAAAAGAGCTCGGGGGGGGAGGGGGGTTGAGTGGGTGTGAAGAGTGGGTATGGGCAACACATGAACAACAAACACGAAGCAAATAAGTAAGACATGCATAAAAGAGAAATCCAATAAACAAGAAATCAACAAAAAAGACATGTTCGCACATCCCTGGAGCTCTTCTTCAGTTCCGTATGTCTGTGGCTTCGGTTTGTCTACACACTGTGTCGGCGCACTCTTTTTTTATATATATATTTCTTTTTTTTCTCGAATTCAACTGTTTAAAGCTCTTTAGGTGCCCATCGATAACTTTCACTCATTCACTCACGTGCTTTTCCATCCACACCCGCCCCTCCCTTCTTCTTATGTTGACCTCCTTGACTTGATGTCTCTCTCTCTCTCTCTCTTCCTTTCTCTCTCTCTCGTTCTCTCTCTCTGTCTGTTTATCTATGGCATGCTGTTTTAGGAGTACAGTTGAACAAAAAGGAAGCATAAGGAATAAAGAGAGACAGAAAGGGAAGAAGGCTTGAAGAAAGAAAGTGTGCTGCCGCAGTGGTTCACTATGGTTCACTGAGCAACCTGCCATGCTAAGTATAAATGAAGACAAGTGAGTGAATGAGAAAGGGGGCATGAAGGAGAAACGGGATCTGCCCAATCAGGCTTCTATGTCAGTGTTGCTAAGTATTGCATGGCACAATGTTAAACCAATTTGTGATCTCTTTCTATCTCTGTGTCTCTCTCTTACTGACTGGTGAGTTGGGAGGAAATCTATTTTTTGTCATTCGTTGATCGGTCAAGCAGACAGATTGGTGGATAGGTACGATTGAAAAATGAATAATGTCCTAGATAATGTCAAACCTAGTGTCAAACAGCGTAGGTTTTAGCTTGACACTTACCTACAAAATTCAGTGTAAATCTTTTTGACTCGATCCGCATCTATATTTATCTTTATAAGTAGCTATAGCCCTATTAAAAGTCTACAAAGTCTGTAAAGTCATTCTGTCTCTAACATAAGCAGCAGAACCATACGTAGAACGTCCCAAACAGTTCAAAGTTGAGAAAGTTGCAGTCTTCAGAGCAACAGCATCACAATATCTCTTTGCGTCTCGTTCTCTGACTTCTTTTCGAATATGTGAAGGGCCAAGAGACGATAAAAGACAAGAAGGTTGATGTTAATGCACTGAACAACGTGTTGTCGGCCACTTCCAGCTACTTAGAATCCGGAAGAGAGGAAGAAAAAGAGGAGGAGGAGGAGGAGGAGGAGGAGGAGGAGGAGAAGGAAAGGAAGAAGAAGACGGAAAAGAAGAAAGAAGATAAAAGTTCGTTTGACCTAATACAACTCTCCACCGTTCTGAGAAATGAAATCATTCCATCAGTAGACAAGATCATAGGAAAGAAGCTTAAGAAAGGCCTCGGACCCTTGAAAAAAGAAATAGCGGAATGTAAGAACGGATAGGCAGAGTTGAGAAAGGATATGAAACGAATACAAGAGTGGACTGAAAACGAGATAGCATAATTGAAAGAATCAGGGGGTGAAAGCCTAGAGGTTTTCAAAGAGAAGGTGAGGCAAAGGACATCGCTGTTCCTTGGCCTAGGCCTTGATAGAAGAGAGTTGAAAGAAGGGCTGAAAGAATTCCTAACAAGAGCAGCACAGATCAGGAAGCCAGTGGAGAGAGGAGACAGGCCTGAAGAAGCAGCAGCACGGGCAGAGAGGTTGGAAAAGGGGGCAAGCCCCATCACTAGCAGGAAGTACAAGGGATGAGAGAACACTACAACGGTGACGTTTGCAAGAAAGAGGGATGCACAGGACGCAGACTCTCTTTTCTCTGAGAACTAGACCCTGAAGATGGAGATAGAGAAGTATATCTGGTATGTTATGCCCAGGACAGAGGAGGAGTAGAGAAAAGCAGTGATCAAATGGGTAACAATGACACTTCAGGATGAAGAAAAGATGGAGGAAGAGAAGAAGGAAGCAAAAGAGGCCCTATAGAAAGTGGGGGAGAAGGTTCTGGGAGAGGAAAGAGAGGAGCAGACAGGAAGGGGTGCGAAAAAAGAGAGAGTGCAGACGCTTGGATCATCAGGCTTAAGGCACAGAGCAAAGACAGGCCCGGGAAGAGAGGGTGCAGGAAACGGGGAGGAGGGGGAGGATGCAGACATGCGGTGAATGAAGAAGGAGGGGAGAAGAAGGACCGACCCCCCCCCAAAGACAGGAAAGGTCACACAGAGGAGGAGGCCGGAGAGAAAGAAGAGGATAGAGCTGATGGGAACAGAAATGAAGAAAATAGAAGAACTGATTCATAGAGAAGAGAGAAGGTGTAGAATGCTGCAGAAAAAAGAAAAAGAGATAGAGAGAGAGGCACAAGAAGAGGCAGAGTGGCGCGTGATTGAGGCATTGGAAGAGACGGGAATGTTTAACAGTCAGAGAACCAGAATCGAACAAAAAGAAGAGGTCGAGGAGGAAAAGAGAGGCCCAGAAACGGAGTTATTCCAAAGAAACAAGTTCACCATCTTAGCGAAAGAGGCAGATGAAAAGGAAGAAGGGATGGAGGAAGAGGGGTGGAAGAAGGATGGAAAAGGGAAAGGGAGGAGGGAAAGGCATACCAAAGGTTCTGGTGGTTGCAATCGCTCATGTACAGAAAGAAAAAAGGGCAAAAAACAGACCTAAAAAGAGAAAGCGACATTCTTTCTGTCAAATTCTGACTTTACATGAGAGAGTGGGAGGACGCACCATCTTCCTACCAAGGCGACAGGACAGGACAAGGCAGTCAAACCCAAAGACCCCAGTTGGCCACTGGAGGAGGGGGGGACGGGAGGACTGATGCAACGCCAGAGGTCCTCCTGACGCCGGTAAGCGGGTATGGGATAGGTCGCAGTGAAACTCTTGCAATCACAAAACAGACTGAGAAGAAAACAGTTTCCCCCCCTCCCCCCCTCCGTGTGTGCAGACACAGTGGAGGAGACGGAGGCCGAAGGGAACTTGAGGAGCGAAGAGAACCTGCAGCAGGAGAATGGTGCGAGACTTAGGTATGTGACAGAAGCCAGAGCGAGATAGCAGGGCCAAAGGATGGGCAGGAATCTTGGGGAAGGGAGGGTAGGGAAGGGAAGGACGGGAGGGTGTGGAAAGGGGGGGCAGAAAGAAGAAAACGAAAAAGTAAGAATGAACAAGAACAGAGGACGTGGGAAGAAGAAGATGCCTCAGAGAGAGACTCGACCGAAAGATACGACAAAGATTCCTTCAAACACGATACAGCACGCTCTTCAATTTCTATGACAAGATCAGTCCCAACTTCGCAGGCATATTTATTTGAATTAAATGATGTATGTGCATGTGATGCTCCATCTGTGTATTCTACGAATGTTGTTTCTTTGTCTAAGTGTGTTAATTTAATTTCTGGTTTCCTGGGTAGGGAAGGAAAGGAGACGACTCAAAGGAAGAGAAAAGAAAAGGACAATGGAGAGAGCCAGACCGAGTCGTTCTCATTTATCACCACGTCAGTGAGCAGTTCATCAGAGAGAGGACAGTCCCTGCCACCATCGCCACCATCGTCATCGTGCAGATCTGAAGCATCGAGCACAATGACATCAAGTGAGTCAGACGGGGAGGAAGAGACAAAGGAGGAGGAAAAAGTAACCATTTGCGTGCAGAACGATAAAGGAATGACAAGAAGATTGATGGGTAGTGCCTCTTTCGCAGCAGAAATGGAAAAACAGAGAACGGATGTACTGGTACTAACGGAAACGAGAACGGAAATAACAATGTGCAGTCTGAGTGGAGGAGGAATGGGGGGCATGAACTACCCGCTAGAGAGAGAAGGGAGAATGGTGACAGCTACAGGAGGGGTTGTGGTTTTGTTGAGCAGAAAAGCAAGAGAACTGGGCTTCCAGACAGAAAGAGCAATAGAAGCAGCCGTTTTTGTACAGGCACCAGGATTCCTCCTGATAGTGGGACTGTATGACCCGCCAGAAGACTCTACTCATGAAAACGATGGCTTTCTTGAGGAAATAAGAGAGAAAGTGGAGGAAAAGAGAAGAGAAAGAAAGCAAAGAGGGGACAAACGAGCGAATGAAGTGTGCGTGTGTGGGGATTTCAATGCCAGGACAGCAAACAAGGTGCCTCTGGTGGTATGGGGAGGGAGGGAAAAAGACGAAGGAGGGGACGAATGGGAAGGAATAGTGAGGGGGGGGAGGGTAAGGGGGGTATACTAACCAGAAAGAACATCAGAAGATGAAACGGAAAATCGGAAAGGAAAGCTGTTCATAAGGTTCTGCGAAGACCTCGGACTGGTCCCACTGAATGGCCTCAGAAAGTGTGTACTTAAAGAGGGAGGGAGGGAGCATGACTTTGCTTTTGACGGTCAATGCACCTATCAGAGTGCAGGGGGCGGCGAATTTCTCATCGATTATATATAGGTGACTCCTTGTTTGCTTTTATCTTATGCATCCTTTTCGTTATGTATGTTGACGAGTGCCCCTTTTAATCATGCATGTCTGAAACTGACCCTTAAAGGAGGAAAGACGAAACCACTATAAGAAGAGAAGGAAAAGAAGGGAGAGAGAAAAGAGAAGGAAAAGAAGAGAGGACAAAAAGAGAAGAAAGGAGGGAAAAGACTAATCTTTAAAGAAACAGAAAAAGAAGAGGATAGAATAAGACCCAGATGGAAAGAGACTTTCACACGAAGAACGGAAAGAGAATTCATAAAAGAATTGGACAAGAGAGTCACCATAAAGAAGATAGGGAAGGTATTCCAAGAAACAAATGGTAGGAAGAAAGGAGAAACCATAGAGAGAGAAACATTAGAAAGAGAATACAAGAAAATGAGACAGGTAAGAGAGGAAACATACAGGTGGGCACTAAGGCAACAAAAGAAGAGGGTAAGAAAAGGGAACGGAGAAGCTTTAAAAGCCGATGAGTCAGTGAGAATAGGAAAAGCAGAGCAAAGAAGAATAAGAGTACTTGAAAGAAAAATCAGAAGGAAAATGAAAAACTTGAAACAAAAAAAAGGCGACGGGACAGAAAGAGGGCAAGAAGAGAGATGACAGAGAGAATATAAAGAGAGAAGAAAACAACTAGAAGAGGTAGAGAGAAAGAGGATCAGGATTGGGAAAAGGGAAGCATCCAAGGAAATAATGAGAAAGGTGTAAAGAATAAGGAAAGAAATAGGAGAAGGAGGATGCTGGAGGGTCTGGAGGAGACTAAGAACAGAAGACAAGAAGAGAGAACCAAAGAGGATGAAGGACAATCTCATAATGGAACAAGTTGCGAAAGGATGGGAAAAACAGACAAAGCTCCCAGACGATGAAATGGAAACAGAAAAAAAAGAAGAATGTAAAAGATGCATAGCAGTAAGAGAAAAGAACACGAAGATAGCTACCGAAAAAGAACTGAGGGAGGCAATAAAAAAAGTAGGGAATCCTAAGAAGGCTGCTGGAAAGGATAGAATGCCTCCGGGTCTGCTCAAGTTGCATGAAAAATCTTAAGTGATGGTAAATGTATATGCTGATTTGATCTATGCTTCTTTTCGTTGTGCGTGGTGGCCAGAGGGATGGAATGATTTACCGGTGATGGCATTGGCGAAGCCTGGCAAGTCATAGGCAGTGATGGGGGGATGGAGAAACGTGCACCTTGCATATGTAGATGCAACATGGGGAGACACGATTCTTGGCAATAATGTAGATAGAGAAGCAAGGCAGAACCCATGGCAGTTTGTATATAGAAAGAAAGCAAGAATATGCGATGTCATCTTTCTTCTTTTGTTTGTGATTGCCCATCATCTTTCTGTGATTGTGGCCCTCGTTGATTTCACTCGAGCTTTTGACGAAGTCAGGCATAGCAAGCTTGAGCAGCAACTGAAAGAGGCAGGGGTTTCAGAGGAGTTAATCCAATGGCCCTGGCATTGCTCAAGAAAGTAAGAGCAAGAGTGAAAGGGACAAGAAAGTGGTATCCAGAACAGATAGGGACGAAACAAGGGGGGTCCAGTGGGCCCACTTTTTTCAAAGGATACGTACACGACCTGTTATAGAGAGAGTAAGAAAGGAAGGGAGGGCTGGGAGAAGGAGAATAGGAGAACAAGGAGAAAGACCGAAAGTACCGATCATAGAGGATGGGAGGTAGGTGGATTTTTTTTCCATATTATTTGTAGACGATACGACTTTGCTCGATGTAACAGACACCGAGAATTGAACAAACTGCTGGAAGGATTGAGGAAGTATGCAGAGCCGCTCTATCTTCTTTTTTCTGATAAATCGAGAGCTAGATCGAGAGTACTGAGGTTTGGAAGGCAAAGGCAGACAGAAGGGATCAAAATAGGCAGCATGGTACTGAAAGAAGAGAAAGCACAGCCATTTTTAGGTCTGGTTCTTCCCTTAAACTGCGACCTTGACGGAATGATAGCAGACAGAGCAGTGAGGGCAGAGAGATGTATGCAAAGATTGATAGGAAAGTTTAAATTTAGCCAGAGAGCCAGCCGTGCCACCTGCAGAATGTTTTTATTTGTTTAATCAGACGGTGTATGCAGTGTAGATGTATGGATACGAGATACACCCATGCACAGACAGGGCCTGTACAGAATTTGACGAAAAACAAAGACGCTTTGTGAGGTGCCACTGGGTCTTGGGGCTAAGGAAGACAGAAAGCGCAGACACTACATTGATGGAGGGGGGGATGTTTCCATTGACATTGAAGTGGCAGAGAGGACAATCAGATGGGCAAGAAAGGCACTGAAAGAAAAAAGGAAGGAGGCGATTGGGCAGGCTGTCATTCATTGCTTGAGAAGAAGAGTGGAAGATGAACTGAAGAGGGGAAGAAGAACAGAGTTGCATCCCTTTCACTTCTTTCTGTACTTGAAGAAATGCACACAGACACTATTCACAAAGAGAAGCCTTCATCCTTTTTCAAAAAAGAAGCTCACAGGCCAGCCAAGAGAGATAGGGACACACGCAATGAATGAAAGAGTAGATAGGATGGAAAGATGGATTGTAAGCAAAACAGATAAAGAAATAAAAGAGAGGAAGAAAGAAATCTTCAGGTAGAGAATTGAGAGGGGGGTGAGAGAGAGAGATAGAAGAAAGAGAGAAAAAGGAAGAAAAGTCCATATGGCACACATACACCAAATAAAAGCAAACGGAAACAGATTGTAGCTCATTTTGTTTGAAAAGGCGTCAGAAGAAAGACCAAGAGAGGGAATGAAAATAGAGAAAGAAAAACTGGGACGGGTGCCCTTTTGTTATGGAAGGGTAGCACTAAGAGGAGAACACAGATTCTGAAGGAGAGCAGCCTGCAGAGTAAGAGACAGGACGTTGGCAAGAATAAAAGGAAAAGTGCCAGAAAGAGGAGGGCAGAGAGTGCCGTTGGAGGAGAGACTCTACCCGTTTTGCAAAAGATTGATAGAAACAGAGGTGTTGGAGGACGAGATCCATATGCTGACTGAGTGTTCGATTTATGATAGAGAAAGAACGTACATATATAGAACATTAGGAGCAGACTGGAACAAGGGAAGAGAAAAGAGAGTAAGAGAAGTTTGCAGAGAGAAAAAAGAAGGACAAAGAGGAAGACTGCACACTGAGGCTCTGTTCAAATTCTTGATGAACGAAGGGCATAGTGCGATGGATGAGTTTCTGGGGAGGGCGGCGTTCAGAAAAAGAGTATTCAAGAAAAGCCCAGGAAGGTACGCACCTGGAAGCATATTAGATGAAACAGTACTGCCACAGAGACACGGAATGATCACAAAAAGAAAGGGAGGAACGGAAAGAAGAAAAGAAGAATACAAGACCATCCTAGAAGTAATGGAAGCAGGAAGACAGCTGAGGGAGGGAGAGGGAGAAATCGCTGAGAGAAGAATGGAGAGAGGGCGTGTACAAAGCCAAAGTGTCCTTTCGTCCTGTGTCATTAGATCAATTTTTGGAGCAGTCCGTTCTGAGCAGCCCATAGACTAAAGTATGCAAAACACAGACAGTTAGTTAGTTAGTTAGTTAGTTAGTTAGTTAGTTAGAGGATGCCTAACCCCAGTTGGAGCGCTAAGCTCCTGGGCGGCACATACATGCATGGTTGTTGTTTGTTAAGTCACCGGTGGAGTTGATCAGTTAATCACTTTCTAGAATAGGGAGACAGGCATCAAAGAGACAGACCGGATGCGAGCGTAGAAGCAATCAAATGATATTATGGATGAAGAGTTCAGATGTACTTACACCGGGGAGTGGACAGTTACAATCATTTGAATTAATGGATTCCAGTTCAGCCAGGCAGCGCAGGAATTCTCTTTCATTCAGCCACTTGACATATGAAGAAAGTCCATATATGAAGTCATCAACACACCGAATACAAGAATCATGTACACAGAGTTTGTAGTCACTACATTCAATAGACAGAGCACTGCTTTCGCCTTATGGGTTAAATGAAAGCAGACGTAAGAAACCGAACAGAGAGCCATCGGTTACTATGAAAGCAGATCGAGGGAGGGCGGAAAAGGAGTAGAGACCAGAGGCGGATTTATTGCAAAGAAGAAACACAAACATGCGATGAGAGGAGGGAAAAGCCTACGGGGAGGCACTCGGAAATATAGATGTGGTCGTTGAACGACTTTGTAGTAGCAATCTAAGCTCTAAAACATTTAAAATAAACTTCAAACTTATTTTATAAGCAAAAGAAGTTCTAAAAAATAAAACAATGACACTTTTAGAGTATTGGTTGAAGCTTCTTACTCGGTTTGAGCTTAAAAACTATATGTCTCCACCTCTACGTTCTTCGGTTCCTAGAACCTAGGTTCTAGCCTTCTCAGTCTGATCCTCCAAGAACCCCAAAGAACCCGTCCAAAACCAGTTATGAAACATTGAACACGATGAAAATATTCAAAAGTTTGTCTACTAATCCGACTGAAAAATATTGGAAAAGGACTGTGAGAGGTAGAGGGAAAACGTTGGAAAAGGGGGGGGGCATTGAAGATGACGAGTGGATGGTGATGGATGTAGAGATCTCCATTAAGTTCAATGACACACCAGAGGGAGAAGAACTCGAAAGTTTGCAGGAGCAGATTCAAACAGAAGACGCAGTACAAGAACAGTCCTTTTCTGTCTTTGCACGAGCGGTGACGACACCTGAAGAGAAGTAAGGGGGGGTAACAGGGGTTATCTCCTTTAAAGTACCAAACCGCGGTATGATGCGGTTGAGTGCGGTTTGTGCTCTCTGGTATCAAGAGAAGTTGTCAAACGATCGGGGGGTGAGAGTGCATGCGAAGTCCCACAGTCAGGCATTGATTCAAAAAGGCGAGTATTCTATCATGGTGGGATAACTCGTGGCGTGCCAGTATGATGAGGGTGGGGACTTGAAGAGAAAACTGAGTTGGTACGTTTCCAAGGTGGTAAACATTTTATCATAGAATGACAAGAAGAAAGCTTTTGAGCCCTCAGGGTTGCGATCGATTGCACACGTCGAAGATGAAGAAAAGGACCTAGATGAACTGTACTGGATTGCTGTACATATATGTCCTGAGTCCAATGAGGCTTCTACCAACTTAGCCGACATGCGCGCTTTCTCTCTCCTTTGGCAGTTAGGCCAAAACAGGAAGCCTAAAAAGATTCACGTCGATAACGTTCTACTTTCTTCTATGTTCTTTTATATTCAGCATGCGCATAAAATAAATGAAATTGTCTTCATGAAAGATAAAGAGCTTGCTCGTCTTATAAGTCTGTTTAAAGAGAAGAAAAAGCGAGTTGATAGCTGAGTTTTATGATTTTGATGGTCAATTTTGGCATATATAAGCATCTGTCTTGTTTGTTTGGATTATTTTAATCATCTAAATTAGCTCTTTAGTCTTTGTAAAGCTTTAGGGGGGGGGTTCTTCATGGTTCTTACAGGTTTTTATCTAGGTTCCTAGAACCTAGGTTCTAGCGGTTTCTCTAGAGAGTAAGAACCAAATGATGGAGACACCACTTTGACACAATGTAGACTTGATTCTTTTTTAAAGAACCTTTAAGAATCTGAAAGAACCTTACACTAACGAGTCTAGAAAAGTAAAAAACAGTGTTAAAACCTATTAGAACCTATGTTATATCATCTTTAATTACAGTATAAACATGTATGGTACTAGAGTTCTACCTAGGAGTGCTGCCCCGTAGGGAAAAGCTTGTTGAAGGGGGGTGAGCTTGGCAAGAGGAGGGAAATATGAAGAAGCGATAGCCCCCGCCCACCGTATGCAGACCTCTTCCATGCATGTCTAGCTTTGCCCTTAAAGAAGAGAGAGCCAGTGCCTTGAACTCTCCGTCGCTGCTGCCCGATGGTGCCAGGGTGTTGCGGCACTCCCACCCCCAACGAACAAACAAAATCTAGACCAGCCCAACGAAGCAGCTGCAAGGAGGCTCTTAAAAACTCTGGACAAGTGTTTCCTTCCAGGTATGCAGCATTGCAGCAGGAACGGTGTGCATGGTTTGCGAGAGCGAACACCACGAGTCGGCCACTTTAGAGCAAAGCAGGGCTTTTGCAGGAAGCAGGCCTAAAATATACAGGGAGGGCAAACGAAGACTGCGAGCAGACAGACGGCCAGACCAGCGTGCAAAACGGAGCTGCAAAGCATCAATTGCAAGAAGATCAGCATCATGAAGAGGGAAGCATTCGAGGCAGTACAGTGCAACAGGGGACCAACATGCTCTAAAAACAGTCATCTGTGTATCTACACTGAGGGGACCCATGCTGGTAATCAGACCAAACACACCCCTCAGGGCGCAGGAGGCCGAAGCAATACGCGATTCAACTGTCTCATTGAGGCATTCCCCCTCAAAGAACAAACACCCCAGGTACTTGTATTCTATTGCCCATTCAACCTCTTTCCCTTCATACACCACTAAAGCGGAGCTTTCCCTAAATGCAGAGGCAGACAGGCGGAGAATCTTTATCTTTTTCAGATTGACTGTAAGTTTCCATTCTTTGCAATACTTCTCGAGAGCAGAGAATTTCTTTTGAAGGTCTGAGACAGAATGGGCAAGACAGCAGAGATTGTCAGCATAACTCAAACTGTCCAGGACATAATCATCCAGCAAAACTGGCTCCGGCTCGCTCTCTGGCTCCTTTCCACTGCCCGCTTCCATTTCTATGTCTGCCCGCTCTCGCTCGACTGCCTCGCTGGCATGCCTTGCCTCACTCTTGCTTGCAGAACACACATGGGGGAGATCATTTATGTACAGAAGAAAAAGAATAGGTGAGAGGGCATCCCCTTACTTCACTTCAGCGCCCTCTTAAAAATGTAGAGAGTCCCTGTCAACCTTGCCCCATACCTCTCTGTACATTTCACAGATCATACAGATGTCTACCTCATTCATGCCCTCATTTCTCAGTTTTTGAATTAACTTTGCTCTCGGCACAGTATCAAACGCCTTTAAAAAGTCAACAAAATCTGCTAACAGAGTCTTTCTTTTCTTTTTGCACGAAGAGACAACAGAGGCAAGAGCACCAACCCCCTCCCTCGTTCCTACCCCTTCACAGAACCCCAGCTGTCTGAAGTCAAGATGGATCTGGAAACGCACACGGCAGTCCATCAGGAGGCCAAAAAGTTTTGCAAAAGGGTTCACAACATGGATTGGTCTCCATTCTTTGAGAAAGGGGGAAGCAGGGCCTTTCGGAACTGGGCAAATGCGCAAAACATTCCATGAAGGAGGCCAGCAAGCATGAATATGCATCAAGTTAAATAAAACAAAAAGTAAAAAGCGGAAGAGGGCAGATTCGGCAAAGCAGAGATCTAGCTGTACGGGAGAGATGCCTTCAAGGCAATGTTGTTAAGTCTCTTTACTTAAAAAGTTTCGGTACCTCGGTACCAGAGGAGGGGTCGGTATCAGATTTCGGATCGGATCTTTCGGTACCGACCTAAATGACTCTCAAACTTAAAAATCACATGTAGTCTGATGTTACAATATCATTTAAACACACTTTATAAAACAAAATAAACAAAATACAATGATAAATTAAAATTAAAAAAGTCTTTTCTAGCTTTTTTGATTGTTCCGCGACTTCTGTCTTCTAGAACGGTCTATAGATTGAGGCATAAAACCCATGTGTAGAACTGTTTGCTTGTATGAATCGAGAATGCATGCTCTTGAGGCTGATTGAATCAGATCGATGTATGCTGCATAGCAATACATGGTAACAGATGTGTCGCCACGTCGGAATCAGTCAGTTGGACAATTTTTTTTTGTGGTGGTGCACGTGTGCAGCCCCAAAATTTATGTAAGGAGACGGTGATGCTTCAGATGGCAGTTCTGCATCCAATATGCGAGATACACACAATGCATGGCCCAGGGCCCGCACACCGCGGCCCATGCAGGCGCGCGTCCCCCCTTTACACTTCAAATTAGACATCAAAAGTTTATGCTAGTCATCTTTGAGCATTCTAGTGTCCTAACGGCGAATAAACAGTCTGTAAAGAGTTCTAAAAACCTGTTTAGAATATATAAAAAAGCCGGTACCGAAAGTACCGAAAAGATACCGAAATTACCAAAAAATTTTGGATCGGGGGGTCGGTATCGGATTTCGGTACTTAGGTTTGTCGGGACTTAACAACTCTGCTTCAAGGCCAACAACTTTCTTCTTATTCATTTTCTTCAGGTGGGAAGAGATCTGGTGAAAAGAGAAGGGTAGAGCAGAGGGGTGGAAGGGAGGAGGCGCAGGGGGATGGACCAAAGGGAGAGGCTCCTCGTTCGAATCTTCAAAAACACCCGCGCAATGGTTCGAGAATACGCGGGAAGACGGGCGTGATGCACCACCAGCCGATAAGACGGCTTTCTTCTTCCTTTTCCAAAGGGAGAGAGGATCCTTAAGGAGTGTTTCTTAAACCTTCTGTGCTTCTTTCTTCTTCCAAGCAGCCTGTTTGCGTTTAAAGAGGCTACGGCGGACCTGGAGTAGTCTCTGAAGGCGATCGAATTCCAACAGATTGTTGTTTGTTAGCGGCCTGGGAAACCAGGCGGGCCACGGGGTGTAGTCTGAGCCTCAGTGATAAGGTACACCCCCCTGCCGTTTATGGGAGCGACCTCTATAAGACAAAATCTTGACAGTGCTCCAGGGCACTACTAATCACTTATTACTTACTTACTTATCTGACAGGTTTATCATGATAGCTGCCGATTTATCACCATCACCATCATGCGGTGTTTGTAGGTGTTTATGTAGGAGCAAATGCGTGATACATAAAAAATGCAGAACAACAATTGCATAGATGCATGTATAACATTGGTAGTCTAATTTATATTAAAGTTCACCTAATGATTATTAATATGACAACTTTAAACATGGATGTTAGTCTCGTCGTCGTTAGATGAAATTGAATCTTAGTTTATGCACATACATGCATCAAACTTTTTATAGATAACTTGTAGCTAAGTTGTAGGACACAAATCAAAGGGGACTCGGACATTACTGGTGCAGGAGAATAGGCGTAGGAATAGGCTAATAAGGCTCTAGGGAATATATGTGACACTAACTAGGACATTTAGTAAGACATGCATTAGAGGTGATATTATAACCTTTCATAGGTTGCATGATATGGACTCGCGGAAAAACGGTTCAGAAAAACAATTCCATTTTCGAAATGGCATTCACGAAATTGCTTCAACAGGCGCGGCAGCGCGGCTTTGCACGCTCATGACTCCTCACATCACTTTGACTACTGAATTATCCCCATCCCTCTTGCCACCCGGGTCCACCCCCACCTGGAGAGATCAAGTACAATAGGGCCGCCCACAGCTGCAGGACGAAAAGGGATCGAGGCCGCTTAACAGTTTTTTACAGAACACCTTCTTGAGCCTTCTTGCCTCCATCCCTTTCCGGCCGGACCCGTCGATCGATCTCCGTGCCAAACCTTTGGAGTGACTGAACTGCATGTTGTGCGTGCGTGTGCGCATAGAAAAAAGAGGCAGAGAAACAAACTCACTCGCCCCCAGACCACGACTGCACCAGCACAGATCACAGCTGAGACAACCCCCCTCCTCCCCCCCACTTCCCACACGGTCATACACATACACACACACTCACACATTCACTCTCCTCAAAATTCAGGTCCATTCGAGACCGAATGACCCTGCCGCTCTCTTCCTCTCCACTGTCTCTGCATGCACCATGATCGGGTGCTTCCATGTGGAAGAAGTCTCCACTTGCCTCTCACCATCCACTCTTTACAACCACCAACACCCAACGGGTCCCCCAACTCTTTACACCAAATATTGAAAGCCCCTCCCTTGCTTTCTCTCCGGTAAGAAGAACTCACCCCCGACTCCCCCCTCCGGTCCACCTCCGTCTCGCCACTTCTCGAGGGACTCCGAGACTCCGAATGCTGAGGACAGCAACGGGCTTTCAAACTTACCCCGCACTGCTTCCGATGCCCCCCACCACGACCCCTGCCGCCCCCTTCCCTTTCAAAGAAGGAAACGGCACCATCACGAGGAAAAGATCCGGCGTTCTCTCCCCCCCCCCCC
>JAHBMJ010005740.1:0-29191 GCA_018398765.1 Chromera velia | reverse complement strand
CCCCCCCCTTTCCCATTTTTCTTCCAACACCGAGGAGATTGCATCCACAGGAGACCGCAGATGATTCTCCTCACCCCCCCCTTCCCCCCTCAGAGAGGAAGCCTTCTCTGATCGTAGATCCAGTCTCCGACCTGAAACAAACAAACAAGGGGAACGTTCACACACTGGGATTCGCTTCTGTTTCGACTGACACCCATTCAATTCTGCAAGATGCAACGCCATACGACACGACGTCCCCAGCCAGCTCCAAGACACATACAACACCTTTCGAGGCCGAACAAATCGCACACACAAGCTGCGTGCGTCACCGACGGTCGGCCGATCCTCAGACATCCAAACCTCCGTTAGATGTAGTCCTTCAAGCAGTCCGACGTGTCTCGTCTTTTTTGCTGAGCCCACGATGGCTTAAATTACATACAGAAAACACACGACAAGTCAAGAAGCAAAAAGCCAAAAAATCTTCGCCATAGGTGCTTCCTTCCTATCACCCACATGCAGCCCTTCATGTACTCATAGCGTATCCACGCTCCCAACCGCAAAGAGCCGGCCCGACTTTCTCTCTCCTCTTGTTTTCTCTTATCTTCTTTCCCGACTCTGTGCTACTGCATTCATGCCAAACGTACCAGCCAAGAGAGAGAGCGAGTCGCCTCATATTATTCTAATCACTTACCTGTTTGAACCCCGGGAGGTTGAAAATCCACCCGATCGGACTCATCTTCACTGCTTGAACCACATTGGGCAGGAAGGCGCTGCAGCAGACGAAAAGAAATGATCGAGAGAGATAATGAGACGGCACTGCTGACACCGATGGAGTTTGCACCAATTGTACAGAGTAGCATGGCACTCAAACAGGCAGTCTTCTTTTATGCGAAAGCAAACCCTCTACCGTTTTCAAATACTCCCGCAATTGGCAGCCCCTGCACGCCCAGTTTTGCCCCCCCAGCCCGACAGGCCCCTGAAAGAGCCATGCATGCATGCAGATGGAGAGACAGACCTGAACAGTTTCCATACACCGTAAATTTGAATCAAGAAACCTGCACACACCCAAAGAGGCATGCAAAAAGAATTCTGTATGAAAGAAAAAAAAAATGAATCAAGAAACCTGCAGACACCCAAAGAGGCATTGAAGAGATAAGAGTCATAAGTTTGAGCCTTCAGCCCAAGAATCCAGTCTCTGCGTGTCTTCATCTCCCCTGCCGATCGACACAGAGAGCGAAAATGACTGTCTCGACCGAGTAGCAGCAGAACTGATCGAGTGAACGCAGTCTCCGAAATCCCCTGATGATTGGTAACCGTGGAGTGTGCATTTGGAGTGTGCAATGCGAGATGTCTTCACACGCGTTTCCAGCATCTCTCTCCATGAGAGTTGGACGGCAAACACGCCAAGCGCCCCACTTCCTTCGTTCCTTCTTCGCTTAAAAAAAAAAAAAAAAGAAACTGCCGTCCCGACTGACCGATCAAAGGCCATCCGTAGAGCACGAGGACAAAGCCGAAGAAGAAGAATGCGCTCCCTACCGCTTTCTCCTTTTTGAAGAAGAACCGCGCTGTCTTCTGGAGGCCCAGGATGAAGCACAGCCCCGTTAGGAACGCGAGCTGCAGTGCAAGAAGGAGGCACACGAGTGGACGATGCAAGAGAAGCCGAAAAGTCCACACGAAGCCGAGGGAGAAATAGTGAATGCATTTGAAGCCACTCTGCATGCATCCATGGATGCATCATACAGTTACAACTGTCCAGAGCTGGCGTGCAGAGCAGCTGGCGATTGTATCCCTCCGGCAACAGACAGATCAACCAGATCGAAAGATCAAGTGAGCAAGTCGGGGAGCGACAAAGAAGCATTTCATATGACGGATGGCAATCACACACTCATGAAGGAAGAGTGCTACCTTATCTCTGGTACATGGAATGTCTGGGCAGAGAGCATGAAATTTGCAGACTGACATCTCCTAATGCAAGGAAAGCTCTGTCGAAGAAAAGGAGGATGCCAAGAAAGGTGAACGCGACTCCGAGGATGGTGAGACCGATGCCGATTTTCCTGTTGTCGTCAAAAGAGAACATCCTTTGTCCCTCCAACAAGCTTCACACTCCCGGGGCGTCAAAACATTGACGCGCTCCCCTCCCCCGTTCTGGTGATGCACAATTCTCCTGTGCGAGATCGAGACGATCAACCGACTCTTCCACTGAGTGTATACGTGTTGCTTGTGAAGAATGTACGGTGAGTTACACTTTGAAAGGCTCTGCAGGAGTGTTCCTCTCTTGCTTCAGAAACGGATGGCAGAATCACAAGTGGAGCTGGGAGCAAACCTAAACAGTAGCTCAGTGCAATAAAGTGGAATGTCACATTGTCACTTTCGGTGATCAGATGTGGTCAGCCTTTTGCAACCATGCATGCACAGCAAATCATTACTTGGGCCCAAGATGGCACAAGCGTGGCCCCGGCCAGAATGTGCATGCATGGTGTGTGTGCATGCATGGCCCTCTACGCGACATGCTTCCATTTCAAAGGCCCCGGCTAATTTGTTTCGATATGTATCGATCGGTAGCAAGCAGAAAATATATTAGAAAAGAGATTCAAAAGACAACCGCCACAGGAACCGCAGCTTCTCACACTCACACTGTATGTAGGAAGTGAAGCCCAAAATCCATGAAGCTCCAGAAAGCGTGTCCATCAGGAGTATGGCAACGATGCTGGCATGCATGCTCGGGTAAAGCCGTCTCCCGCGTTACCTCCTTCGAGTCTGCACAAGAACAGTGTGTGAGGCCCTGACATTCCCTCCCTTCTCGGCATTCTTTCACCTGTGAGTGTTTCTGCTGAATGTGTGCGGCACAGACCCTCCAGTGCCGCCGGTCTTTTTTCGAACACGTGACGAGACGGATAGCCCTCTCTGGCCTTGCGTCGAGGGGAAAGGCTCTGCAGGCAATGAGGGAAGGTGAAGTCACTGTGAATGGCCAGGTGGTCAATGCAGATCTGGAAGTTCCGGATTCGTCTCTGGTGTTCTTTCGGGGCTACTCTGTGCCCCCTCCCCCGACGCGCCCGACCTTGTGGGGTGCCCGAAAGCCGAGAGGCGTCCTGTGCACTCTAGACGCCAAAGAGGACATCTCCACACTGGGCACGTTGCTCAGAAAAGGGGAGGTGTACGATGACAAGACGCAGATGGGGGGATTTGGGGTGCCTCATCATGCCTACATGGTCCGCCGCCTGCCGGTCACCGCAGAGGGCATAGTGATGCTGACGAACGATCCGGAATTTCGGGACAGACTGACGGACCCCCTCAGCAGAATACAGACGATGCTTCATGTGAAGGTGCACGGTCTGCTGCCTGCAGACAACTTGAGATCGATGTGGCATGGAGTGACTGTGAGGGGGGTGTACTACGGCCCTGTGTGGGTTGAGCTGATGAGGCGGTCATGGTCTCACTCTTGGCTGCGGGTGCGTTTGGTGGAGACGGGAGAGACAGACTTGCGTGAACTTTTTCGGACACAGAAGCTGGAAGTGAAGAGAATCAGGAGGTATGCATTCGGACCCTATCGCATGACGGACTTGACGGAGGGTGCGTTGGTGCCCCTGTCCATTCATCCTGCTTTGCACCACCTAATTCCGAGACGGGAAAAGAGGATGGCTCTTACACCCGCCCGTGGGCAGATCCGGGTAGACTCCGATTCGGGTCGGCCGCTTTCGATTTTTGAGGCCCTTCGCACGCGTTCAGTGGCGGTTGGCCCCGAGAACCTGAACAGTGGGGCTGCAGGGGAGGGGGGGAGAGGGACGGCTGTTTGGGAGGCTGAGGAAGCAAGGGAGGAGGAGGAGGTGCTGCAAGAGTACTGTGAGGCAAGGGCACAACGAGAACGCAGCACTGCTCTGAGAGCCCTGGGGCCAGAGTTGGATGACGAGGGAGAGGAAGACGAGTCAGATGACGAGGAGGAGTGGAGGACGCGTGTGAAGATTGTAGACCCACAGGAGGGAGTGGATGAAAAAAATTCATAAAGAGAATAACAGAACAGAAAAGAATACAAACTAAAGGAAGCCACATCGAATACATCCAAAAGCAAAACTTGAAATGAACATTTGTGTTATGATCTAGCTGGTTTGCGCCAACCCAGGCGCCAACTGGATACTACTATAAAAATGAATAGTAAATTATTATTAGTAATTTGAAGCTTGTCCTAAAGCTTGCCTAATTCTTAGTTTCCTAGTTAGTTCCACTAACAATTTCTGGTACTAGTTTCATTCTTGTTCAAGTTGATTAACCATGCATGTTCGATTAATTCATTTTACGATTTATTTTTAGTTTAAGACTATATTTAAAGTTCAAGATTTATATTAAAAACTTTTTTCTTTTACTTTTTTCTGCTTTTGCAACACCTAGTGCAACACAAATACAATTACTATAGTCTCTGGATTACTCTGGATATAGCTGTTGATCAAAATTAATGAATTGTTTGCGATTGAAAGAATCGATTAAAATTTCGAATTGAATTGAATTGAATCGAATTGAATTAACACAGCTACTAGCACAGCTAGTGACACAGTGAAAGCCAATGAGCGTGTCACTTTAATCTTACTAAATTTTATATAATTTTATATTGTAGAAAGCTCGAGTCGCTACTTAACTCCGAGTTCACCTCGCTTATTCATTTGTTCATTCATTTATTCATTGATTCATTCATTCATTCATTCATTCGTTCGTTCGTTCATTCATTCATTCATTCATTCATTCATTCATCCGTCCATCCATCCATCCGTCCATCCGTCCATCCGTCCATCCGTCCATCCGTCCATCCGTCCATCTATCCATCCATTCATTCTAATTCATTCACGTATTCATTCATTCATTCATTCATTCATTCATTCATTCATTCATTCATTCACTTATTCATTCATTCATTCATTCACTTATTCATTCATTCATTCATTCATTCATTCATTCATTCATTCACTTATTCATTCATTCATTCATTCATTCATTCATTCATTCATTCGTTCATTCATTCATTCATTCATTCATTCATTCATTCATTCACTTATTCATTCATTCATTCATTCATTCATTCATTCATTCATTCATTCATTCACTTATTCATTCATTCATTCATTCATTCATTCACTCATTCATTCATTCATTCATTCATTCATTCGTTCATTCGATCATTCATTCATTCATTCATTCATTCATTAATTGATTCATTGATTCATTGATTCATTGAGTCATGAATTCATGAATTCGTTGATTCATAATTCCGAAAAATATTTTTTGTTGCACTTTATCAAACATTCCATAGACCGTGACGTCTGAGCACCGCCGGGCGTTTCGGAAAAATAAGCTTGCGCAAAGTGGCTATGGAGCTGG
This sequence comes from Chromera velia, assembly GCA_018398765.1. Taxonomy (NCBI): domain Eukaryota; family Chromeraceae; genus Chromera; species Chromera velia. Next base: position 23,848 of record JAHBMJ010005740.1, on the reverse strand, counting down.
TTCGTTTTACCAAACTCAGGGAGGCTCCGTCACCTCACGTGCGGGTCCTCCTCCTCCCCCATCTTGAAGTTCGCCCCCTCTCCCTTCATCAGCAGTGGTCCCCTCTGGAGCTTTCTGTTCCCTGCTCCCAGAACCCCCCACCAATGCCTCCCGTAAGCCAAAGGGCCAGGCGATAGAGCTGGAGGGTGCAGGGGTAGAGCCCGACGGCCTCGAACTTGCCGAGGCTGAGGCTTCCCCGTTGACTGCGTTCTCTGCCCCTCCCTCTTCTTTAGGTCTCTCCTCGCTACCTATACCATCAGTCTTCCGGGGGAGGTTCCCTGAGTCCTCCATCAGAAGTGTTTCTCCACTGCCATCTCCCTCGTCTCCTTCTCGCCCCGGGTCGCCGTCTCCGTCCGTCTCGGGGGGTTTGCCGAGAAACCGGGCCAGGTGCTTCTTCTTGAATTCCATCGCTGCGCACGCATTGAACACACAAAACAGTTGTATATCCGTGTGATTCCGCAAATGAATTCGGCTGAAGGGAAAGGGACGAAACAGTTGGCAGAGGGAGATAGGAAGAGTCAGGCCGAGGATCGATCCCTGTGTAGTTACCAGAGAGAGCAGCTAAATCGCATGGACTGACCGTAATGGGCCGCGATGAAGAGAAGAGGGACCATGCAGAGGATTGTGTTGATCGTCTCTACCTGCAAGTGACAATGACAATGCATTCAGATTGACGTGAGCGGAATTGAAATAATCGCTTTGCCCACATTGTTGGCATTGAGTTTCCAAATCTATCCAGCACCCAAAGCTTCCTTGCGCACCCCGCCCACGCAGACACAAATAAATCTGACAGCCCGAAAGCGAGTCTACTTTCACCCTCTGTGTCGCTCTGCACTACTAGCGATCCCAAAGCCACACACACACACATACACACACACACACACACACACACAGGCACACGCAAACAGACCCTGAAGATCTTCGAGGACGCGTGTCTGTCTGCAAGCCCCTTCTTGATCTTCAGGTCCTCCAAGTCCTCAAACTCCTGCCAGGGAAAGAAAAAAGCAAAGAAAGAACGCATGTGTGTTGTTTGTTTCTTGGAAACAAAATAAACTCCTATTTTTTCGCACGCGAAATTGTTCCATGAAAGTGCGATCTCTTGTACACTCTCCCCACAAGCAGAAGGAGAATTGCGACACAAAATGGATGCTTCCAGATACAACAAAGTTGAACATCTTCAAGAAGAGTCGAACTGGAAGCCAAACAAACTACGTGCACTGTCCATTCATCACCACAATCATGCTTGCTTAGTCTGCTCACTGACCGTGTCTGTTCGCTTGAGTCCACAAAGGACTACCAGAATGGCCAGGCAGGTGATCTCACAAGCTTGGTCGAGGGCAGTCCTGAACGGTCTGCAAACGCTCGCTCATTCATTCATTCATTAACAAATGTATGTGTTCAAATTTCCTGGTTCATTAGTTCTGCCATTGATGCGGTCATTGCGTAGTGGATAATTCATTCACTGGCCGAGGCAGCTAGCCAGGATGTCAGTCAGTGGAAGCCCAAGCCTATGCATGTGTGTATAAAAAGTAAGCGAGGTGAAGCAATGTCTGCAGACCCTTTTCCCTGTGTGACAAGTCCACAGGCACTGCGGCAGTAGGAAGAGAAGAACGGAAGCATCACACAAGAAGCAGACCTGCAGACGAGGTGTGAGACCAGAACAAGGACGCAGAAGAAGAACGCCACTCGGGTCTGGTCCCTCCGGTTCGGCAGGAAACAGACAATCATCACCAACAAAATGCGACGCGCGATGATCACGGCATCCCACCTGCATGCAGGTACATGCAAGCACAAAAGTCAAAGCAAGTTCAAAATCCCTTTTCATCCATCGAACGTTGGGAGAGCCATTTTTCCAACCGTAGATATTGTCTGAGCTAGTGGCCCGCAGAAACAGTTGATTGAGTGCTTTACCTGTCAAGCATAATTTGTGCGAGTGTTTGTTCCACCAGCACATTTGCCCCCTTATTGCCCACCCCCTCTGCCCATGCACCCCGTCAGGCCCCCCCACTGACTGACCACCGATACTTTTCCCGAAAGCACCCAGTGAGCATGTCCAGCACGGGTCGGTAGAACCGCCTTCTCCGAGGCGCCAGCAGCACGAAGGCAACGAGGCCCGCGGGGAGAAGGGAGAACAGAGAGAAACTCACTGCCGCAAAAATGTCACGACGAACCCCACCAGCCGTATCGCATCGAACGGTCGCGGCTTTCCACAAAACCTGCGTGCATGCAGATCGAAGACCCATGCAGTCATCTGTCTCTTTCTTATTCAAGCATTCAGATGAAAACGGATTTTTCCAAGAAGAACTCTCGAGTCAAATCATTTGAGCTGCCTGGCATGGCCCAAAACAAGACTTCTTGAAATCACTCGCTGTCTTTTTTGACAGACTCCGCATGCAACCAAGTAACTCCATGCAAGCTAGACCTACGTACCCTGATTGTTCTGTCTCCAAACGGGTCCTCTTCCCCCTCTCCCTCCTCATTTGTTGGAAGGTCCACACAATCGAAGCTTTCTGCCAGGGCCACCAACCAAGCAGGATACAGAGTCAGCATCAAAAACGCAAACGTCCTCGCATACAGACGGTCCAGGAGCTCCAACAGTGCGTCCAAAAAACCATTCGTCTCATGGTAAGGCCCACTCTGATCCATGTCGGTTGGACGTCCCCATCCCTCCCCTTGTCCCTCCAGCAGCTTTGTCTTCTCCTGCCCCTCTGCAGTCTCTAAACTCCGGTCCCCCTTCCCCCCCCCCGCCTGGGAGGACTCTCCAACCAGAGGGGCTCCAAGGGGACTCTCCACGTCTCCCCCCTCACCTGTTCTCCCTGTCTCTTCTGTCTGTCCCCCCACCGTTCCACGACGAAGCCACACGAAGAGGGAGTGCACGAGAAGAGTCAGAAGGAGGAGCAGAGGACAGAACACAGCCTGCACAAGCGAGAGACACGGAAGAGGACACCATCAATCAGGAACGCAGCGTGACGAAGAGATGGAGAGGGGTCTGCAGCTTCAACGAGCACAGACTGTGTGTATATATGTGTTTATGTATCACACTCTGTACTTCTAGCGTTCCATATGCGTGTCTGTCTGCAGGAAGAGGTGCAACAGAGGAGGGAGAAACGCTGCATTGCGAGGTAGAACTTCTGGACACGCACTCACTGGATGGTACTGGCAGGTAGTATGCAAGAACAGGTCCGCAGAACGAATGTTGTCGAGTTAGTCCGGATCTTTTCTCTCTCTCTCTCTCTCTCTCTCTCTCTCTCTCTTTCTCTTTCTCTCTCTCTCTTTCTCGCCTTCGTTCACCTTTGCCGCTTTGCGTACGTGTACGCTCGCAGTGTTTTCGCAGAATGAATATTGTTTAAATGGGCCGGATCTCTCTCTCTCTCTCACGCGCACACTCGCTAATTCTCTCTGTTTCTCTGTCTTCCTCTCTTGCCCGCTCGCTCTTTCTTTCTGCATGTCTGGGTGCCTGTGTGTTTTGTATTCAATACACGCTGTATGTGTATGGCCAGGATACGGAGCAACGCGCACCGATTGAACACAAAGGTACAAGAAGAAACCAAACGCAAATGGATTGGGTCTGAATCATTATTTTGCAACACACGTATTTGTCTTCGTGCCAGCATCCAGGGCTGAGAATGAACGAGCTGCAGCTCTGAAAAGCTTCTGGCTACATACATCTCTCAGGCATGCACACAAGAAACAAACCTGCACAAGCCCAACTGACCCACCCTCCAAAGTTTGAAGTACACCAGCTGGAGTCCCGAGAACCCGGGCCACGCGCACATCAGGCTCTGCTCTTGCCACCATCGGACCTGAGTAGAGAGAGGGGCCAGGCGAAATGGAAGCAGACGTCAAGCACGGGAGGGAAGACCTTCTGCCGTGAAAAGAAGATGCACAGTTGACCATGCAAGCCTCATTGAGGCCCATTGCCGTCTCCTCTGCAAGACCCCGCTTCTCTTTGTCTGGACAGCTCTCAATAATAGAGACGCTCGCACTCGTTTGGGAGCAGTTCAGTCGGATCATCACATAAATTCTTTGACCGCATTTGAGCTGACCGACCGATGCCTTGAAGTCTCCGTCTGAGCCCCCACCCTCATCACCCGTGATTCCTGCCGAGATCACAACGCTCAGCAGAGCCTGAAGGGGGCCCCCGAACTGGATCCGCACCAGCGCAGTCACTCCAGTGAAGTAGAACACAGACTTCCACACACCCACCGCACCAGCGTTGGACACCAGGAGGAACAGGACGTACCCAAGCGCGATCACAGGAAGAGCAGTCCATCTCAAAAGGTCCAAAGAGGTCAGATCCCGATCGCACTGCTCCAGACAGTCAAAATGTCCTGCAGACAGACAGAGAAGATGTAAGACCTTAGTTACAGCAGTAAACCATTCTGAGCTGTGACGGCTGTCTTTGAGCTGACAGAAAAAACGAATTGCAGCTGCCAGTAGTAAGGGCCCATTCGGCAAATTGGCATAGAAAACAGCGAAGCTTCCACTCTGTATACATGCGGTCTACTGGCATGAGGCCAATACAAGAAGCAGAAGGTTAGGCAGCCCCCACAAGCTGGCAGAAGACCGACCAACCAACCCAGTTTGTGCAGATAGGTCCCAGGTCTAGATCCTTCTTTGCAGAGAGAACACATGGGACCCGTCCAGTGGCCTGCAAACATGTGAACAGCATGGAGGAGGAGGCGATCAACGAGTGTGCTGCCTGCCTGCCTTCGAGCATTAGGATAGTCGCAGTCTCTCCGCTTCTCTTCTCCACACACAGACACAGAGTTCGAGAACAAAAGGACGGAAGGAAGACAGAAAGATAGCCAGTAGACAGACTGACGTCACAGAGAGACAGAAATAGTCCGAAAGTCTCACAAACGGAAAATCTGGTTGTAAAAAAACGAAGAAAAACGAGCGAAAAGAGAACGCAGTTTAATTGCCCACCTGGACAACCAGAGTGCCCTCCCGGTTTGATCATTCCATCGCACTCCATTTCCTTCTCCACCGCGTTGTTCATGCCCTCCTTCCCGTGATTCTCCCGATGCCGCCTCTTCCGTTCCTCTAATTTCTCTGCGCACTTTGTCAGGGCATCCACCCCGTCGCAGTGCCCGGGAGGGCAGGCTTCGCATCTCAGTCTGTCCGTCTTGGCGCTGTGCAAACACCAGTACCCGTTCGTCGCAAACACAAAGTTCCGCCCCTGCAAAGGAAACCAAGTACGAACAACGTGAGAGACCTCCGACAGTTTCAGGAAAGTCATGTGGCTGTCCGTCGCTGTCCATTTGCCTTATCAGTGCGGGGGCAGTAGAGCACCCCCCTATTCTCTGTGGAAACAGACTTTCTGCTGCCGCAAAATGGAGGTTGTTATGCACACAAGTTCCTCTTGAGAACGAAAAGATGTCTGCAGCTTATGTCCCATCGGATCTGCTAAAGAGGTCTCTGATTACGGTAAGATTGCGGCGGAAGTGTGACTTGAAGTTGCAGTTGTCGCTGGATCTCAAAGAGAAAAGTGGACGCTTTTGACGTCACGATACTCTGGCTCTCCTGAGGAATTAAAAAGTGTCATTGCTTTTCATCGTTGGAAACTCAATACAAAGAAGTAAACAGTGACTGACGAGTCCACACGCAGCGCCGACAGGACAGTCTGCTGGATCATGACACACAGTGATGTCCCTCTCCATGTCTGCAACGTACATGATTATGAGAAATAACGAAAACATAATCATTGCAAGTCCGTACACAGGGTCAGTTTGAAGAAGGGATCTGAGGTTTCGTAACATAAAGCAAGACCTGCAGCATTGTGTGTACATAAACAAGAGAAAGTCTTTCTTTCCTCTGGAGTCCCAAAAGCCGACAGACTCGCAAGGCATTATTCTTTGCATATGCATTAATGTGCTGGCTTTCCGACTTGGTCAAAGATTTGAGACGAACGACAGCCGCAACAAAGACTACGAATGCACTCACCCACTCCCTCACCACCTGACTGAGGGGTTCATCAACCGACCGAGAAGATTTTCAGTGATGCCTTTGCTGATCAGGAAACTAGGGGCAAAGCAGGGGATGCAAAACTCGGACACAGCGCCCTGGGACGTCTGCTTGTAGGAGACGGGCATTTCCCCAGCAGGGCAGGTCGTGCTGATCTGTGCACTCTGCACGACCTCCCAGTTGCCGTAGGTCTGCAATGAGAACAGCGAAAAAAGAAATGCAGAGTAGACATGCAGCGTCCATCCCAGAAACAAAAATGAAATGAAGAAATCCATACGCGAAAGAAAGGAGGGGGATAGAGGAAGAATGTAGAATTAAGCCAACTCGAATCAAGGGAACTTGGACATGATGAAGCGCGTGAGAAGGTGTTCTACAATGGAGCAAACAGCAATTGAAGGTGCAAGAGAGGATGAGCCGCTCACCTTCAGTTGCATCTGTTTGATCATGTCCGTGTCGTTTGCCGCCATTGTTGATGTCTGATTGTCTCGAAGGTCCAGGCCTCGAAGCTCGATGGCGGCTGTACAGGTTTCAAGAACACAATCACAAAGAATGCGGTTTGTCTTTTTTTCAGTCACTGCATGATTCTCTTACAGAAGGAGAAATTTCGACCATACGGAACTGGAGCTTAGAAAGCGAAGCAAGTCGGGAGTGTCTAATCGAGGAAGGCCGACTATTGAGAGACATTATCCTGTTAGAGTGAAGAAAGGAAGTCGTTTGGCGGCAAATATCGGCATTTTCTTCGGAAATCGTGAGTCACACTATAGTGCTTATCGCTGAAAAGCAGCTCAGTCGACTGACCATCTGAAATGACGCTGAGTTGGTTTGCCCCAATCAAAGCACCCATCGCGAGTCTGTTGTTCTCGAACAGGCTCTCCTTGATGCTTGTGGCGAACCCCCACCCTTTGGCTCCCAGCTGACTCACATGGACGGCACCCGCATCGTCACTCGGATTCTCTGTCAATGCCGTGTTGTTCAGAAGGATGGAACGGTGCACAGCCACACTCACCTGAGACGTACTCACAGCACCCCCAAGGGCGATCGCGGTGTTCCCTCTGCGGACAGAATAGACGCATAAACAAAGACACTCGCCGTGCAAATAATACCTGACAGAACCGGCCTGAGGCAGTAGCCATGAAGGGCAGGCACACCTCAATCTTTTTTGTACCTGCCTCTTCATCTGCCGACCATGGACGTCAGTGTCGGCTGTGCTCTGTACAGGACTTCAGACGAACTCTCGTTCTAGTGACTGCCTGCCTGCCTGCCTGCCTGCCTGACTGACTGACTGACTGACTGACTGACATGAGTGTGCAGTTGTCCACTGCAAGAGACGGTTCTCCCCTCCCCACTCTCAAGTTTCGTGCAAACATCCTGAGGGCTGAGCTTGCAGGTCCCGCAGAGAGTCGAATGGCCCCCCCCGATGTCACGATGCTCTCTGTCCCCGGTGCAGCTCTGATCAGAGACTCGATGGGAGTCAGTGGAGAGGCATTAGAACTAGGGCTGCCACTTGCGGGAGAAGAGCTGCTGTTGTCCGCCTCCTCAGAGTCGAGTTCTTCCAGGCCCAGGAACCCCACGGGGAATCCCTTGGCTGCTGTCTCCGAGCTGGGAGAGGGGGGGACCAGCTCGCTTCGGTTGAACCTGTCGAAGGCTGCCTGCAAGTGCAGACGGAGGCGGGAGATTTGGAGAGTTGACGGAGGCGGAAAAGTGATGATGATAGACCAAAAAGCATCCGAAAAGAAGAAAGGACAGAAGGGGGAGGAAGTCCACGTTGGCACTTGAGCATTCTGACATCTCACGTGTTGTGTGGACTTTTCACGCACCATTACTGCAGATTGGCTTCGAATATGCGCTCAGCCAAAGGTTTATGAGAGCGTGTTCAGGCCCCGTTGTCCCCTCTCTCTTTGAAGTGCACCTGTTTATGACTAGTCTGACTGACCGTATTGTTCTCAAAGTGCGAATGCTGGATGACCACAGGCAGCTGCAGGAGTGCGTAGGCGAGAGAGAAGATAGAGACGGCCCCTCCCTGAAGACCCGCAATGTTGTCTTTGAAGCGGCAACCTGAATGAAGGCAACAGAGGTCCGAATGAACGATTTGAGATCAAATGCGGTATGGTCAACTTTACAGGTGGACAACAGAGGCGTGAAGAAGTTTTTTGAGGAGCGGGGACAGAAAGCAAACTCAACAGACAGCTCAGAGTGTTGCGGGGCTCTTCACAAGACGAAAGAAATCAGAAACCACGTAGACGACGGTCGTCTTTTGAGCCGACGATAAGGCTAAGGGGCACTACACGTAACCTTTTAGCCAGAAGACACCACTTTCTGATTCTTGTAATCCACCTCAGAGCCCCAGACTTTCCATACAATAAGAACAAGGCAAGACCGTGCAGACTAACCTTGCACGACGATGCCGGCACCCTCTGCAGACACGACCTGAGGGGCCAGAAGGACGCTCACAGCCCCGCCCCCCGCGCTAGTCCAGTTGTCTGTAAACGTGGAGTCTTTTACTAGGGTGAGGAAGCGGACGTTTGTAGTGAAGGAGAGCGCGAGTGCAGATCCTGTGAGGGCCTGGAAGAGGGGCTCATAGAACTGTCCGGGGACTGCACTTGCTTGAACAGAGGGCGATAGATCCATCGCGATGAAATGTCGGTCGAGTGTGTCGACGTATTCTGGCATGTATCCTTGCTGAGCTGCCATCTGCCCGCATCCTGTGAAGACAACGTCATTGATAATCACCTGACTGTCCTCTGCAAAGATGCAGAAAGAGGGGGCTCCGAGGATCTCAATATGGGAGATCATCACGAAGCTGTGGGCAAAACTGAGGACAGAGAGAGAGGGGAGACGAACAGCCTCGTCCTGCAGACTGTTGCCCTCCTTCTTGTCTGCCTTCTCGGAAGTCTGGAGGAACTCGGCGGGACCCTTGATGGACAGAGACGTCTGACCCTCCTTCCCTGTGACTGGAGACAGAATGTTCCCGTTCTCTCCTGCTGCCTCTCTTAGTTCCTCTCTCTGCGCCTCCTCTGCGACGGAGCCATCCTGCTCGCCTTCAAAGACGACGTCTCTGTGGAACGACTGTCGGAGGCTGCCTACTGATGTGAACACCGTCCGCACAGACTGCCCCAGAAGGTCATGCATGAGTCTGCTGAGTCGAAACCTCCAAAGACGCCCCGCATCTTCGACCGTCTCCTCCTTCTCGTCTTCCTGGTCATCGTCATCGTTCGATTCCGTGAACCTCCCACACACAAGGAGGGGCCTCCTGAAATCCCCCCCTTCGAAATCCTTGGGCCGAATCTCCACCATCCTCTCCACGATGTGGGGCTGGAAATGGCCTGGACGCAGGACCTCCGCAGACGTTGCTCTTCTGGCTCGGCAGACCTCAAATTTGGGTCTCTCTCTGTCCTCTGGAGGCAGGTCGGAGTCCGCAAGGCGGAGGTCCTCGGGAAGAGGGCGCAAGAGAATGGCGCAGCTTCTCTTCCATTTGCCCCTGATTTTTCTCTGCGGACAACGAAGACAGTAAAACAAAGACATTAGAAGCCATGCAATGCACAATGACTTTTGGGTGGCAATTCCAACACCATGCGCGATTACAATCCCATACCCCAAAGAGCACCCTTTGGAAAACTGCGACGAAATAAGGGTCACTCAAATGACCATGTAACCAACCTGAGAGGTGTGACGGAAGCAAATTTCGAGGGCGCTCCACACATCGCAAGCTCTGCAGTCACAGAACGTACACAAATGGTGCAATGCTATGCTTGAACAATGCTGGGAGAAATGCAGAGACGATTCTCAGTCAAAAGGTTCGTCTCTCTCGCGGCTTGGGAAGTCTTCTGAACGATGCCTTTTAAGAAAGGGCCGACACTCTGCAGTCGAAGCCGAACACTTCTTGAGATAGGCGGGGGCCCTGCAACCGAAGGAGGGACTTATTCCTACAGGCTCATGCAGACAAACTCATGTTGAGTGCATTGAATAGGGCTCTGTCGAAAAATCAGTAGGAGGGCACGAGGCTGACATTGTTTTGTCTGTGGTGATTTCGTCCTTCGATCTGTTTGCCAGAGCGTCTCCAACTTTTTTGCACCTCATCTTGCCCCCCTGACTCAAATCTGCCCCCTCTGCCGCCAGCTCCTGTGAAGAGAACACCTCCACCCGCAGCCAGTCTCCCTCGAACAATTTGGCTTCCGGGACCGTGTTGGGATACGAAATTTTGGCCATCGCCTCCTCTGACCCTCTCCCCTCCTGCTTCTTCTCCCTCTCCTGCCAGTCTTCAAAGCTCGAGGACCTCTCTCTGTCTTGGTGGTTAAGGAAGAGGTCCTGTCTGACCAGGGCGAACAACTTCCTTGTGGCTGTGTCCACCTTCATACTCCCGTGGGCAATCAGTTTGTTCAGGGCTGCCTGGTTCATTTGGGCACCGAGGCCAAGCAGGGTGCTGACGAGCAGCTGCAGTCAAAACCAATCAATTAATTAATAATTGAAAAAGAAGTGTCCGCTGTACCGTCGCATGTCGTTATCCGTCTCTGTACGTCAGACATGGTGCCAAACGACAAGCAAAGGGGGGAAGGAGGGAAGGAAACAGAACGACAAAGGGAGGAGAAATCTTGACTGAGGAGGTTCGACCCCTGTGTGCGTACCTGCCTGCCTGCCTACCTGATTGTAGGAGAAGTTCTCTTTGTCTGCCCGTCTCCGCACTGCGAGAGCGACTTCCGAGAATCCCGCTTCTGCCAGGTCGATGGCTGCTCTGTGCTCGGGGGTCTGGGTCTCCTTCGCAAGGGGGTTGAAGGGTCGGGCCTGCAATTTGAATGGGCGTACCAAGTCTTTTACATACACTTGCTATGCATTGCATGGAGCAGGAAGAGGAATCACGGGAAGACAGCTTTCAGAATCGCCTCTGCACGCTGGAGTGTTCGCCCAGAAATTCTTTTAGCCGGCCTTCTTACCTTGTCAAGCAGCAGGTCCTCCAGGAGATGTGAGTAGAAGACAATCTGCTTCCTCTGCTGCATAGGGCCCCCCCCCGGGAGTTGCGCTTGGGACCAGAGGAGGAGCTGCAGTGAGAAGGAAGGAGGGGGGGAACCATGGAGATAGAGTGAATGTGAGGGGGATCAGCGAATTGAATCGAACAAGACAGTATCACATGAAGTAGTAATTTCACACAGAAATACAAGGAACCAGCGAGCAGGAAGGTTAACATACTGGTGCATGGTCCAAGTACACACACGGACACGGACACCGACACACCCACCTGAAGCAGCTCGAGAGCCCTGGGAAAAATCGACCCCAATTGAATGGGGCTCAGGCCCATCCCATTGGCTGTGTACAGAAGGTCCACAGAGCCCAGAGACAAGAGCTCCTTCAAGATCACCAGACCTGCGGAGCGCTGGGTTCCTCCCTGCACCACCAAGAAGGAGAAATTAGTTGGGACATCTTCAATTTGAATAATAAAGGACGTTGATTTTCCACAACGCTTCACATAATTCAAGTGGCACTGGAAGTAAGTATCTCTACAGAAAAGAAGAGGAAAGCAGATCCACGACACCATTTTTTCTCTCGAACCATCAAACATCAATAAGTAAATACCGTCTGTGTCCTTCTCCTCTATACCGTGTCCCTCGCACAGCCTGTCAAGATATTTTTCGCCCGATCAGTGGCCGTCACTTTCAATATCAAGACAAGTCTGTGCCTCTCTCTTTGTGGACTGACAAAGTCATCTTTTCTGGTTGTGTAGATGAGAATGTGGATAGGATGGACTGACAAAGTCATCTTTTCTGGTTGTGTAGATGAGAATGTGGATAGGATGGACTGACAAAGTCATCTTTTCTGGTTGTGTAGATGAGAATGTGGATAGGATACGAGAGGGCCATGTTCAGGTCCAACCCCTCAGGGTCCAGATCCAACACCATCCAGCAGGTGCGGCACCTCTGATGCACAACGTTGCACTTCGGGTTGCCTGCCCTGCACAGACAAAACAAAGCACAAGAGTTTGTGGATAATTCCGTCTGTGGCATGCAGGGACTTACACAGCAATCAGGAGGTGACTAGTCAAGCGATCCACGCAGAAAAAAGAGCGGCTTTGAAGGCTCTTGCCCCTGAACTTACCACATGGTTTCGCACTCGTCGTCTTCCTCAGAGACGGCCAGAAGAGACTGCACAGTCCCGTTGAATGACGAGGCCGGCGCTCCAATTGCATCTCTCTTATCCTTCTCGACCCGGCTCTCCTGCATCTGCAGAAGGTTGTGCTGTTTCTGCGCACTCCATGCTCGCACCGCCTTCATCTCATTTACCATGCTCTCCCTGAAGATACTGGACGATCTCGCTTGAACGAGGGCAGACAGGTGCTGCAGAGCGTATCTGTTGTGCGCAGTGATGGCCCACATGATCAAATTCCCCCCGTCTGCCTCTCTGTAGTTGTTCACATCGATGTGGAAGAACCTCAGCGTCATCGACAGCTTCCTCTGTACGAGGTCTTTGGCCTGCACCCCCCCAACTGTTTTCGATTTGACTTTTACAAGCCCGTCCGAGTCGTTGTCTCCTAACCGCACCAGACGGGGATAGGCAAGAGAGTAGAACCCCGGTCTGAGACCATACCGATCTTTTTCGATGGCCCATGCGAGACGCCTCTCCCTGCACCTCACTCTCTGGGACCTCGAGTTGATCATCGCACAAGAGGTCTCGCCTCCAGCATCGGTCTCGGCATTCATCACCTCGGCCGCAAGGAGCTGGTACGTCGTGGCATCGCCCTGCATGCAGAGAATCAAACAATCAAACAGACAGATGCTTGACAGACGAGAACAGAACAATTCGTGTGTGTTTATGTGTATGTGTGTATATGTGTGTGTGTGTGTGTGTGTGTGTGTGTGTGTGTGTATGTAAATTGTGTGTGTGTGTGTGTGTTTGTGTGTGTGTCGATCCTCCACTGACCGTCCATCCGAGGTCCAGAAAGTGTAGAGCAGATCTGCCGTCGACGTTCTTGACAGCCATCTGGGCTCCGTGCTTCTTCAGAACTCGCAGCATCGTGGAATGGCCCCTGCTAGTAAAAAACAAGAAGACAGGACGTGACGAGACTGCACAACGTAGAAGCCCGTGAAAACACGGCATGCAGGAGTCTGAAGGAAGTCAAAGGTGATCGTACAAGAGTCCAAACTTGTTGCCAGTGCCCTTACGTACAGACGCTCTACCCCGCGATTACGCAACGTTCGGAAGTTCTCTCTCTCTCCTGCCTGTGACAATGAAGTGATGCAGGCAACGTAGACAGCTGACCTGAAGGCCGCCAGATGCACCGCATTGAGAGTCCCACAGCTCCCGCAGTCCCTATAGAAGGGGTTTTCTCTGCTCTCGTGCAGAGTGGGAGGCTTTCGAGGAACCAGAAATCCCAGGCGGTAGTGTGAGAGCTTCTTTGTTGAGAGGTGGTTCGCGCAGTAGGACATCTGCAGGGATCAGATGCATGACTCAAATGAGGGCAAAAGGGTGAGTAAACCTTTCACACAGATCTGTGCATCTGACAGAGCACACACACACACACACACACACTCACACACAGATGGGGAGTGGAGGTGTGGGGAGAGCAGAACGATCGGTTGTGCAGAATCAGAGCGAAACAATTGAGGGAGGACTTTTTCCGCCGTAATTCTTCAAAGGAAAGAAGAAGAGGAGGGTGAAAGCGTTCAAGACAGCGAGCGGGCCCGGTCTTCTCTTCTCTATTCAATACATACTTGGACCTTGTCCATTCACATGCAAAAAGTGATTGAGCAAAACTAGTGCATGCATGGGCCCACCCAAGCAAGGTCGTCAAGTCGATCTGTGTTGACCATGTGATCCACCACTCTCGCTCTCCTCTGTTCCTTCTCATAGTCCCACATGCTCAGCTTCTCTCGGGCTTCCTTCTCATGTGTCAGGAGGGCACGCACTGTGTCTGCACGTCCGAACACCGCCAGCTTCCTGCACAGAGATTTCAAGGGGGCAAGTGAACAGAAGCACTGCTTCTTGCATTCCATACGGGTCGAGGCGTACGATCTCTGAAAAAGCACCGATCTGCAACGAAGGGGATGGACGGTTCATGAAGGGAGTACAGGTAAGAAATGGACTGTTCAACTGACAGGGGTGTGCACTTTGTGTAGGGAGAGGCGGCCTCCAGGTTCAGGGGTTTGCCGTCTGCAGGCGGACATACACAGAAATCGTGCTTCTTCAGGGTAAGCCAGGTGGACATACACCTGTTGCAAAGGGAGCATGGAATCACTTTGGAGGGAAAAATCCACAACACGCAAGAAAGTACACAGCACAAGAACATATTTACGCCCGGTGAAACTGCAAAGGGGATTCTCTCGCTCATGCACAGGCGTCTGCCTTCCTCCGTTCCCTCGAATTTTGAAGCCTGTCAACTGACTTCTGTAGAAGAGAGAAAGGACATCCAGAGCGTCCTTCTGTCTCACCGACGTGTAGTCCTGCAGCCCGACCACACACTCGGGGACGGAGATGGAAGCCCTGCCAATGTCGTCGGTGAAGTTGACTGTCCGACTCTCCCAACCACCCAGCAAGGGCGTCTTGAAAATGAACGTCAGTCGAGACACGAACTCTCGGCCCGCACTCTCGATCATTCGCCTCAATGCGTCTTCTCTGTCCTTTACAGATTGCGCAAAAAGACCTTCAGGGCCCGTATACAAACTGAAGTCTATGTCTCCGTGCGGATTTCCTGCAGGCCTGAACCCGAGGGTGTAGCTAGGAGAGCCTGGTTGCCCCCTCTCTGGGCAGAGGGCCCTCCGAAGAACGTATCTTCCGTCTTCATGAGATGGTTTCTGCAGTGCTTTCTCTCCTTTTCGTTTCTCTGCTGCAACCACTTCCTCTAACAAAGACAGAGGACCGAACTTTGCAATGAAGCCGATCTTACCCAGACCAGGAGAAGAGGATGCAACCAGATTTTCCGATCTTGCACTCCACTGGATTCCCTTCTGTTCAAAATGGTCGTAGAATACCGAGGCGGCGTAGGATTGCTTCTCAATCATCATCGGAAGCACAGCTGAGACAGAACCTTCAGGGAGATTCAGCCTCTTGTTGAAGGCGGAGAGCAGAGAGAACACCTCGAGAAGCTCATCTGCTGAGGGTAGCGCACGTAACTCCGCCCACGGATCACACACAGAGAAGCCGGGCAGGGCCGCCTCGTCGTTCACACACCCGAGAGAAGCCAGGGCTGCAGGCCATCCACGGGGATCTGCTGAGATCTCATCGGAGCCCCAGTCTTCGACTCGGGAGCTTTTGTCTGTCTGCACGTTCTCTTTGCCTTTGTTTTTGCCTCTGCCTCCAGTGAAAGAAGAAGTGCTGTTTGTGTTCTGCGACTTTCGCTCTTCCACAAATTCCGCGAGCTTGTCGAGGAACAAAGAAAGAAACCTCTTGTCGCCATGGAGACTGGCAAGAGCAACAGGGCCCATCGGAGGAAGGGGAAGCGTCACCTGGCCCGTGCTGCCGAGCATGGCGCGGCCCCGGTCTGTCTGCCCGACTCGGCTCTCTGCCAATTTGTTCTGCAGAGGGAGGGAGAGGAAGCAAACAATATGAGCAGTTACCCTATTTCTTGGCAGACAACAACACCAGTTGGCAGACAACAACACCAGCACCGACGTCGAAAGGAAGAGAACGCCGGGTCCACGGTCCTTTCTTTTCCTTTCTTGCATATGAACTACCGGAAATTATCTGCAGCTGTCTGCAACAACATGATGTCATTCCACTCCACTCCCTTGTCTGTCTGTCTGTCTATCTATCTCTCTGCTGACCATCCACTTTTCAATTTGGGGGTCTGAGAAATCCCAGCAGGTGATGTCCTTCTCCCACAAATTCTGCAGAATGCATTCATTATGGACAGAAGTCATTCTTTGCTAGGGCACGTCATTTTCGTCAGTCAAACACCACTTTCATATAGACGACTTCTTGCTAAGGTAGAGAAACTTCGGGTTCCCCTCTGTCGTGCCGTCACACATCTGCCAAACGCCCGAAAGTAAAGACACGTTTCTCGTTCCAGAGGAGAAGATTCCAAGTGCATGCATTCATTGTCATACAGACTTCTTTTTCAGGCAGAGAACAGGATTCCAAGTACAAAGTCTTTCTGACTGACCCTGCAGGCTGCAAGGAAGCCCTTGACGTCCTTCTTCAGCACTGCCACCTGCACCTGTCTGACAGCCTCCCTCTCCGTCCCCTGCCACTTCGAGAAGGACTTCGGTTTGCTGAACATGAAGCAACGGCCTGTTTTCCTCTGGTAAAGACCCTCCTCAGTGTCGCACTCCTCTGCGTGCATGCGACCTGATGAGAGGTCTCCTCGGACACCCCAGCCTGCCTGCCGAACCTGCCAGCCAAAGTCTTCGATGTGGAGATTTCGGAGCTTCTGCTCGTGGGTGAAGTTTCCTAAGTGGCCTGTTCGGGTCTTTAGAGACGGGTGACGGTGCTCGTGGGAGGGGGGGGACTCATCTGGGTGAATGTGGGGGTCTACTGCCAGATCTTCCTCTGTCTCATCTGGCACACTTTGGTCTCTGTGTTTTGCCTCCTGCTCCTCTTGTTTGATTTCTTCTTCTCGACCTGCCTCGTCTTGGGAGTGGACCCACAAAGAGGCCTCCTCCTCATTTTCTAGCTCGGCCTCTCGCTCTTCCCTCTCTTCTTTGTCCATCTCCTCTCTGGCGTCGCGCTCTTCTCGGTCCCATTGCTTCCTCGCTTCTGCCTCTGCGTGCTTCCTCAGTCTGTCCTGCTTGGGGGACAGCTAGCGGTGGTTGCCCGGGAGGGACTGAGAAGGAGAAGGAGATGGAGGAGGAGGAGGAGGAGGGGGGGGGGGGNGGGGGGGGGGGGGGGTCTGCTTGTTCTTCTGCCTTCTCAGAGGCCTCTTTGATTGCCTCTTTCGCTTTGACTGCAGCTGTTTTGGAGGTTTCGGCTTTGGTGTCTGTCTTCTTCTCTTTGGGGACCTCTGGCTGCTCTACATGTTCTTCTTCCACACTTTTCTGACCTTCGCTTTGACCTGCATCGCCTGGGACTTCTTTCTCTTCTGAGGCCACTGCAGCATCATCTGGTTGTTCATTTTCCATCTTGTTTTCTTCCTTTCCTTTTTCTCCTTCGTCAACTCCCGGCTCTGGATGGTCCCCTGACTGTGCGTTCGCATCACTCACGGGGATTTCTTCTGAAACCTCAGAACCTGTCTCCCCTCCTGCTTCGGATTCGGGAGACACTTCAGCACTGCCCTCTGTTTCTCTTGACCTTCCTTCGAGGTCCTCAGTCGCCTTCTGTGGGTCTCTGGAGTCTTCTGGTGGACTTTCTTTCGGGTCTTCTTCTGGTTTTGTGAGGTTATCGGCTGGATCTTCTTCTTCTGGGTCCTTTTCTGTGGCAGTGTCTTGACTGGAGGACTGCTCTGAGAAACCTTGACGGAAATTTGTCCTCTCTTGTCTCGGCATCTCTCTGCCAAAACGCTCAGACGGTCTCGGTCCGCCTTTCCTCATGCCGTGTTTGCGTCGTGGAAGTTCATACCGTTCTCGGCTGCTTCGTCCCTCCTCCCTCCACTCGTCTTCTCCATATCCGCCCCTCCCTCTCCGTTCCTCTGCAGAGAATCGAAGTCCATCTGCCCTCCTGTATTCTTCTCGGCCTCCCGTTCTTTCCTTTGGATGTCTTTCAAAGTCGCGTACTCCCCCCCTCCAGCCCGGTCTCTCGTCCTCTTGTCGCCACTCCTGTGGCTCCCCCCGGTACCCTCTCCTCACTGCCTGTGATCTCCTCCAGTCTCTGCGGTCTTCCTTTTCTGCCTCCCCTGTCCATCCTCCTTGATAAAATGCACCCCGGGCAGCATCTGGAAAAGAAGGCGAATCTCTCCAAGAATACTGCTGGGAAGAGGCAGGCGAGGGAACGGACGGGTAGACGGGCCAGGACCAACGAGGAAGTGAACCGCTGAAGGGCCAATAAGCGTAGGGGCCAGGTTCCGGTCTGTCTAGCTGGAAGGGAGGTCTGATGGGTTGTCTCCCTCCTGAATTGACCCCCGGTTCCCTCCTCTGGTTGCCGTCAAATGTATCTTCCCCCCCTCCCTCTAATCTAGACACCATACCCCCCTGCTTGAAAGACAGCGGGAGGGCTGCGGTCCGTTCCCGATGCCCTCTCTTCGGAGGTTCACCCCATTCATTCGCCCCCGCACGGACTCTTTCAAGGCGTCGGAGCCTTTTTTCTCTTTGCCGGGCCCTCCAGGAATTTCGGGCCTGAGTCTCAGTCTCCTTCCCTTCATTTCCTCCCTTCTTATTCTGAAAGTCGTTCAGCAGATGGCTTCCTTCCTGAAGTTCTTCCTCATACAGAGGCGCTGTGGAAAAGTCATCAGCAGTTTGAGAGAATTGGGTGGCGTAATTTCCATTCAGCTGTGCATCTGCTGACTCGCTTGGATACTGCTTGGTGTTCTCGGTCTTCTCCAAGAAGTTGGGTTGCACAGCGGCGTCGTAGGCTTGAGGGTCAGACAAAGAGGCCTCCCATGGGAAAGAGGGGAAAGGGAAGGACGGTGCGCCTCCCTCCTGTAAAACTGTCTGTGGAGATCTTTGGAGCCCCTGTGGGTCCTCACTCGGGTAGGGAGGGGGTGCAGTGCAGAGAAATGGAGCTGCAGAGAGAGAGGTAGGAGGTTGGTCTCTAGGGGGGGAGAATGCATGCAGGTGGAGAGCCGACGGAGAATCATATATATATAAGAGGATGGTGCGACAGGAAAGAGAGCCTGTAGGATAATTGCACAGAAGGGAGCAATAGAAACAAAAGAGGAGTGGAGGGGGGAAGAGGTCGAAAGAAAATGAAGCACATACGTCGGTCAGGAAGGCGAGGAACTTCAACTAGCGTTGTGTGAAGGCGGAGAACACGAATCGGAGGAGCGAAGAGTAAGAGCGCACTGGAGAGACAGAGAGAGAGCGCGCACGAAGAAATGGAGCAGGAATAAAAGGGGTCACGGTGTTTCCTTCTGAACAGAAACCAGGCTGCCTACAAAACATTCACAGGCGTCCCCACATACATACCTGAGGAGATAAGCAACAGGAGGCTCGTCCTTTTCATGTCTTTTCTCCTGGCAGTAAAGGCTCTCAAAGCTTCACCATTCCCATAATGCAGCTCATTTGTGCAGTCCGATAAGCAGACAGGATTGCTGTCGAAGGTCCTCTGCGGCGTTAAGGAGCCAGCGAACTCATCAGTCTCAATGCCTGCATGTCATGATGTACACGTTCACCAAAAGACGATGCAAGGGCATTGGTGCGGGGATGATTGACGCTCCATGGGAGTCACGAACACAGGTCTTCTCGCTCGATCTTCTGGTGTGTGTATTGCATTGAGAATCACGCAACCAGAGGTAGGTCTCAATCTTAAGTTACGCAGGGATGTACTCCATCGCTGTACGTCTTTGTGGAGACCAGTGTATACATAAAAGCACTGCGCCTCAATTATTGCTTTTGTGACTCTATATACGCGTGCGTATGTATATATATAGCTTGCATGCGTGCATGCTGCTAAGATCAACACGCGCGCGGTAATAATACCGATACACGAGAGTGCACGCATGGGCGCGCACTGCGCGCAGACGTTGTCGTGGTATGTCGTGGTGGGTACTCCCATGCACAATTGAATCCTTATAGTTCAACCCTTTTTTCGTTTTTGATCGAGTGGGAAAGCGATCCTCTAGGGTATGACACCTAAAAAAAAAAAATAATTTAATTACAAACCCTAGGGGTATGTGTTACTCTGATTAACTATAACTCTAAAAAGTGGTTTTTTAAGGTTTTTAGGATGAACTGACCTTATTCCTACTATAACATAACTTTTCAAATTAAATCTCATGACCTTTTATATATAAGAAAATCAATTCGCCCTCTGAGGTTCGTAAACGCTCATAACGTCGGTTTGCAAACCTAATCCCCCAACCTAACCAAACCTGTCTAAACCTGTCTAAACCTGGTTCCAAATGGCTTTTGCATCAACACAGAGAAGATGCAAAACAAACATAACCTGGCATTTTACCAGGAAACATCAGACAAACCGATCATTCAATGAATGTAGGATAAAGTCAAGAAGACAAAAGCTGCTAGCAAAAGCTGCCTTCATTCTTTCATACTTTAACAAACTTATCCAGAGGTGAAATTTCCTTTTCAAACGTCTAGTCAACTTGCTCAAATTCTCTATCTTCAATTCGTAAGCCGCCATCAATGTTTAGTGCAGTGGGTTTCCAAATTCCTTAATCATGTGTATAGTTTCCACAGAGAAGCAATCAAGCAAACAAAAATTATGCCGGGAAAGAAGAGAGGGGAAAAAGGGGGGGGGACAAGATAAGGAGAATGCAGCGGCTGCTGTGAATACTGATGTAAGCGAGGCTGTATCCCCTTCCTGAAACGTTTATGCGCAAAGTGTCACAAACGTGGTCCTGCCGGTAAAAACGTACAAAATGTGCTTTTAACAAATCATTCACATACAGATTTCAGAAGTTTGACAAGGTTTGGATAGATTTGAAGAGGTTTGGAAGGTTTGAGTCTGGTGCGATCATGGTTTTCAAACCAATTCTAAACCTAATGTAGCAAATGGGTTTTAAACTCATCTAAACCTACCCTAACCTACCCTAACCTTAGCCACTCGACCCTATTTTAGCGTTTTTTAAGCTTTTGTAGCAAATTGAGCTCCAGAAATCTCTTTTAAAACATCAAAAAATTAAGTTTTTATTGAAAAACCTAACTTCAAACCTAGAGTACCCTCAGAAAGTGTCAGATCCTAGGCGATCCTAGCATATCCTAGCTAGCTGGCATTTTTGTCTTCCAACTATAACATACTATAACATCTTCCAACGATCTGATCGGGATTAAAGTACAATCAGAGCCCGGCTTCTTGCTATAGATTGATCTTGGAGGAGTTGTGAGTGGTTCCTTAAAAAACTATTTTCGAAGCACAAGAATCAAAGAGATGGTTTAAGATTCAAACTGAGAATTAAACATCGAGACAGCAGGCAGGTCGATCGCAAACTGCTTTAGCCAGGGACGGACAGGACCTGTCTATCGATACTTCCTGCAATGGTGCATGGTTCCTCGTATTTTTCTTCTGGATCGAGTGCATAGAAGAGAGTCAGAAGTCTGACAGTTTTTGTCGTCGATCCATCTGCTTATCCTACACAAGCACGGAGGCTTCCAAGACTATACGTGACCTCAGAGACGAAAAGTGAAATGAATTGTCAGTCAGGCTGGTTGCAGTTCAAAGTGAGACTCTTCTTGCGAAGTACGGTGCATGATGGCTACTGTAGCTTCTCTTTCTCTGCTCATACTCTCGAATTCTCCCCCATTCTTCCCCCTTCCCCCCCCCCAGAGAGTGCGTAAGCTGCGTGTTCAATTCCGTCAGCTGTCTCCCATCTTCTTGTTCCAAATATCTATAGCAGGTCAACAAAAACTGACTTTCCCTCGAGGTACAGAGGTGCCTCCTTCAATGAAGAAGAGTAGTGGTGATTTTGGCTCCTTAGTATATAAAGGAAGAACACATACTCACTATATGAAAGACTAGCTGTCGAAGCCGAAAAAATGTCCTAGAAGATGTCTGGTGCTTGAGGCTGGCTCCCTTTCTTTCTTTTGCTGTGTTCCTTCTGACTATACACCCTGGAACACGGGAGACCTTAAAGTTTCTCATATGGCTTCTAAAAGGAGCGTGAACTTCTTTTTTTGGCTTTCTGAGTGTCTTGAGACAGGCAACATAACTCTTTCATTTCACATCGGCTTTGATTGGGGCTCAGCAGAAGGGATTTGGGGGTGACCTGTGCTTTAAAAAGCTACAATTTATCCTTCTGTATATGTTTTTTTCTGCTGCGTTCTTTGTCGCTCTCTAGACTAGAATTCATTCCTTCCGGCTGACTATGTTTTGCTGCAGAGCTTCCTGAGGGCACTCCCTCTTTATGTATATTGTTTTTTCCTTGTTGCCCCCATTTATTTTTCCATTGATGCTCTCTAATCCCTCTCTCACATATGCAGCAGAGGTGGAAACATATGATAATACAGATGGGGTCACTTGTAGGGTCAGTCGCTTTACTTATGGGCTCTCTCATTTTCTTTCTATCTTTTTTTTCGGTCCCTTTCCTCTCCGCTATCTCCCCACAAATTAAGTTGCCGAGTGTCCCCGTTTGCATCATCAATTCGGAGATCCACGCAACTAATGCATCCAAGCCAAATCAAAGTCTGACTTGGCCTCTATTTATTCGTTACATGGCCTGTTTGCCTGTCTGCCTGTCTTTTTGCTCTGCGAATACAAAAAAAAAAAGCATGTAAACGATTTCGCTAAAAGAAAACAGTCAAAAAGAGGGGTTGATTGACATATTCTCTGTATCACGGGGTCAAGAATCAAATGTCTAGCTGCCTGTCTCCAGACAAAAAAGAAACAGAAGAAAGAAGAAAAACACGGAGAAAAGAAAGCGAATGAGGCTGTATACATGCTTAGGCACCTATTTGTCCATCATGCAGGCTGATCGAAGAGCAAAACGATTATGGACAATGACATTCCACTATCCCTTTCAAATTGCCTACCTGTCGGCCTGTCTGCATGCCTTTCTGCGAAAAAAACCAGAAGAAAAAAAGAAAAAAGACGAACAAATAGTCTACCTGTCTGCCTGCTGGTCCATCTGCCTGTCTGTCTGCCTATCTGCCTTTCTTCCTCCATCAAAAAGAAAAAGAAAAGAACACATAGCCTGTCTGTCTATATTCCTGACTGCTTTGTTACTTCCTGTATGCAGCTACCCTAGCAGACCGGTCAGTCTTGGACGGACGCGCTGAAGAAAGGGGGCGAGGGAGGGAGATGGGGTGTGATGCTCGAATGCATGAGAAAGGATAAGCAATGAAGTGAATTGAGGTGATTGGAGTCACATTTTGAAAGGGGCAGATGTTTGTATATGTACTAAGTCAAGTTTGGCTTGCTCGTCCGTTAAACATGCAGTGATCAAACGTACAGCTCAAGAATCGATCTGTATGTATGTGTAGGGTTTCTCTAGACAAAGTCAGTCTGCACCCTTGCAGCTTCTCCTTCCCTCAATGTCGCACACTTTCCTTTCTTTTTCCTTTCCTTCATCTGCTCTGCTTTCTTTGAGGCTCGCTAATATTGCGTGCGTCCCTCTAGTTACCTTCGATGCCAGTCTGTGTCCGCACAGAAGAGTCGCGCCACATCGCGGCAAAGTCGGGGAGGGCGGCGGCGCTAAGAGCGCGCCGCAAAAAAGGCAGGGCGCCGGAGCGCTGGACTTTTTCTGCATTCATGCGCATGCATCGATCCATGCAATACTGCATCCATGTATTGAATACTGGCCATAACAGACGGACAGGACCTATGCCTAGGCAAGATGCATACTGGCCCGACAAAGGACCAGAGAGACACTAAAGAAGATGTATTGAATACTGAAGATGATCTGATGAGTGATTGAGTCTGGTAAGAGGAACAGAAAACCTCAGTGATATTTCCGTGATCTCAACTCTATATTGGGTTCCTCGATAGTGTTCTGATCGCATCTTGTGGCTTCTAGCGTTGTGGTTCTGGCGACTTCTTGATTTTTATGCTTTTGTCCGCCACTTCTGTATCCGCACTTCCAAGCTGAAATGTCCCAACAAGCTCGGGGAGATCCTGGTGGGACTTGAGAAGACTTGCCCAACTTGCCCAGGGCAGAAAGAGAGGCTTTGCGGAAGAGGCTGAAACGGGCGGAACGTGCTGCGGAGGTGAAGGGGTTGCGGGAGAAGCACAAAGTGGCCCCCCCGAAGACAGGTGCCCCGCTGGGGCCTCAAAAGGTGGCTCAGCCGGGAGGTTTGAAACTCCATCCGGTCAGTCAATCAACCACAAACGTTGCGTTTCAATTGGTTTCCGTGTTCACTTTGTCACGCATATCTTGCTT
>JAHBMJ010005739.1:54777-63651 GCA_018398765.1 Chromera velia | reverse complement strand
GCATCGGTGCTAGCAAAAGGGATCAACTCAGAAGCCAGCAAGACGAAAGATAGACAGACAGACCTTTGACGCCTCAAGCAGCCCCAGTCTCTCGCCCACCCTCTGGAACCTTCGAAGTTCCTTTTCGAAATCGTCCAGGGAGGGTTTCGAGGCGGCAAAGGCGCTGTACGTCTCTTGCACGCTGTCCCTCCACAGCCAGTGGTAGTCCTCGAATGTGTCAAGGTACCGGGACGACTCCGTGCGAGCGCTCTGGACGGAACCCGTCAGCAGCAACAGCACCTTGAGGATCTCTTTGTCCTGCGCGATCCTGTCATAGAACGAGGGCCCTCTCTTGGCAGGGGACGCAGCGTCGGCAGGCAGGTGGATCACGTCCACCCCTTTCCTGGCAGCAATGACCGCACGGGGGATCGTGTGGGTGTCCCAGGCGCGCACATTCTGCAGAGAGAGGGATAGAGAGGGCAATCAGTGGTGAGAACTGAATCAGAAAAGCACACATACAGAGGTGTGGGTGGGTGGGTGCGTCGGTGGGATCAACTATCTAGCCACTCGATCATGCAAAGAAGGTCACCAAACAGAAAGAGAGACGGGCATCCCATATGCATCAGACAGACAGAAAGACAGATGGACGCATATGCAGACCGACCTTGGAGCACTTCAGAAGTGCCAGAGCAGCTTTGTTGACGGCGTCTTGCACCGCATCGATCGAGGGGGACAGTCTCACGCTGGTGCCGTCAAGCTGAATGTCGACCTGCACATGCAGACACACACACAGCCAGACAAAACGAAGGACCAAGTGGCAGAATTGTCACGTGATGGAATGACCTGAAGACTAACCAGATGAGGTCGGAGCAGGATGCCTGTTGGCTCCTTGGAACAAGCTCGCCACCCTTTGTGGGGGGGCGTTGAATGAGACCGCCCCCAGAAAAGAAGGAAGCGGAAAAGAGGACGGGCGGAAGACAAAGAGAAACAATGCAGATCCTGTTTTTTGACACCCAGATTGTACTTACATACACATTTTTCATTCCCTTTTTCTGCTTGTTGCACTGTCTCTCTCACCGACTCACCTCAAAGAAAGCTTGCGCATCGGCCTTGTTGTCTTCCTCCTCTCCGTCCGACACTTCGGGTCGGTCTTTGTCGGGAACAGCGGCGGCTCGGACCTGGCAAACAAAACAGAGGTTTCGATGAAACGGAGACATGCGTCAACAATATTTGTCTCGCCGTCTTGGTCAACTTGAAAGCAAGTGACAGTCGAAAGAGAAAGGCCCCTGACCGCATTGACTTCCTCTGCCTCATTCACGCCCCTGCCTTTCTTCCTGCATTCTTTTCTTGTCTCTCGTTCTTCTGGAGCACAGGCAGAGAAAGGGGTGAACGAAGACAGAGCAGTACGACTTCAACCGCAACTGAAGGAGAAGGATGACAAACGAACGAACACGAAAAAAAAGACAACGTATTGCCGAGACGAGACACGTAAGCCCCGAAAGATAAAAAGCTCGTTGTCTTTTATTTATACAGTTGGAGCGAAACATTTGGTTCATTTTCTCTCACCACATCCGCCCGCGGATGCGCTGCCTGCCTGCCTGCTTGACGGACCTGCAGCCTCTTCTTGAGAAGGAAGAGAGAGGACTTTGTTGCCTGCAGGAGCGCCTGGTAGAGGGCCCAGCTGTAGTGTCCCCTGAGTTTGAGGATCTCCTGGTCACTCACGGGAGGAACGTGCGAGTCCAGAGGGAACCCCGCGATGATTGCCAGAAGGTCCTCCACTGCTGTCTCGACCTCTAGAGACTTTGCAATCATGTTCGTTGTCATCTCTGCACATACATGTGAATACAAGCACACAGATACGCAAAGATAGTGGTGGGGCCTGTGTAAAAAATTCGCCAGCCAAAAGGATTATTGAACAGGTGCAGAAACCTGGCAGAAACTGCGAGAAGTTTTGGATACACAGACAGGCAGTCAGAGAGGCCATACCTGCTTTTCCTGCAGTCTCACAAAGTCGTCACACAACGGTGAATGGGTGGGTAACAAAAGCTTATGATGAATTAGTGGACGAAGCAGAAAAGACAGGACAGACCCTTCACGTGTTCCTCCTGGAGTCTCACAAAGTCATCAAGCGAAACAGAGGAGTCAGCCTCGGGCAATTTGATGAGTGTGAGTTTGGACACCGTCTTCAAGTTGGCGTCGATGCGGTTCTCCATGATGTCCGTGCACGACACCACCAGCTGTTCAAGTTTGTGCAGCCCCAAGGAGACAGAGTTCAGGTACACGTCGATGTTCATGGACGTCCAGGTCAAACTCGTCATTCCGGGCCTGAGGATGAACTCCAAATTGTCCAAGTGGGGCTTCAACAACTGGGAGGCGATCGGACGGATCATCGCGGTGATGCGCCGGTACTCCTGCAGTGCAATCAGTCAGTCAGGCAGGCAGGCAGGCAGGCAGGCAGGTAGAAACAAATGCAATGATTTACGGTGCGAAGTGAGTGAGCTTTCAGATCCGGACAGGCAGAGAGGAGAAGCAATCTGCCCCACGACCACAAAAATAAAAGCCACCACAACCAAGCTCAAAACGACAAAGCCCAAAGGACGTTATACTCAGTCCCCCCCCCTTTCCACGAATGGACCGACATCAAGGATGTGATGAGTACTACTCCGCAAAATATTCATATATTGATAAAATGACAGAACTGTGCGACAACAACCCACCCACCTTGAGGATATATGCCAGCTCGTTGTGGTATGCCTTGAACTTCAATTCCTGCAGGAGGACAATCTTCGCCGTCTCCGGGATGGCCACTCCGAGCCTGTCGAGGCACTTGGTCTCTCTGATCAACTGCAGAATCTCCCAGTCGAAGTTCACGTACAGCTTCCCGTCGTCCGGGTGACGCACAATCAGAGTCGCCAGGAGCCCCGCCTTGCTGGCCTCAATCGAGTCCTCCCAAGCTTGGTACCATCTGAGGGAACAAGACAGTGGAAAAGAAGGGAGGACGTGAGTACTCAAAGATTCGCGTATGAGCAAACACACATGCTTCCCACGGCCACACAAACAGACACAGACAGGACCGACAGGGAAAGACAGAAGATCAGGGGAAAAGAAGGCAAGTTCACAAGGACAGACCGCATACTGTCAGACAGACCGCCAAGTGACTGACCTTCTTTGTGCTTTCTTGTAGGATGCAAGAGATTCTAAACAAAAAGAAGTCCAATTAATGCAACGAGCCTACGCAAGCAAGCAAGCACTCACGAAATTTGACCCATTTCGAGCGTACAAAAACCCATTCCCTCCCTCTTTCTCTTCACTCCCTTTCATGACTGACTGACTGACCTGATTTCGAATTCGACCAAGGTCTTTGCCATCTTGTTGTACATGCGGATAATCTTTTTGGCATCCTTGGTTGAGAGGACGTGCGGGTGGAGAAGGAATTTCTTCATCGGGTCCTCAATCCTCTTCAGGAGGTGCCGCGACCACGTGATGTTCCCGGCAATCGGGGGGAGGTTACGGACCACAGGAGGGGAGAGCTTGTATTTTTCGTACTGCTCTCGGACCTGCATGGCACTCGTAATTGATCATACATCAAGCATCAACTTGTACTTGCGCGTGCATGTATGCATGTGCACTTAGCTGAAAAAGGAAGGGAAGGAAACGTTGATCCAGCCTCATTCTCGAGGACGGGATGGGACGGGTGGGCAACACAAAGGACGAAACAAAGACTCCGTCAGAGCGAAAAAAGAATAGCGAATCAAGAAAAGCACAAATGCCCTACATCATTCGCGTCTTTGAAAACAACACAGTGATTGATTCTCTGCACATCCACAAAAACTGCATTCATGAGACACAGTGATTCTCTCACCGACCGACCTGTTGCAATTCGAGGCCGTAGTTGTGGAAGATGACGGTGAATTTGCTCTGGAGGTCCTGCTTGAGGTTATCCCTCGAAAGGATTGCCTGAAACTTCCTCAGCAGGGCCAAAGAGGCCTCGATGCTCTGGATGGACTCAAACGACTGGTTGATGAACTGCTGGAGGGCTGCTTCGAGGTCCGAAATTCGAACGTTGAATTCAACATAGTCCCTGTCGAATCTGCAGGCAGTCTCACCCACACGCCCAAGCAGCCAGCCGTTCGTTCCTTCAGATATTTTGAAGTTTCAAATGAACGGAGTCACTCTACGTTTGGAAACTGAATGCAAAGACCGAAAACAAGAAAGGCAACCGAACGAACGAAGACAGTAAGTAAAGAAAAAAGGCCAACGAACGAATGAACCAACCGATTGGAATGGAAATCCAGAAGGTCATGTCTCTTTGATTTGAACTCCTCCATGATCGTTCGGAACGCGTCCACCAAGGTCTCCATGCCCTCGAACCGGTGCTGGCTGAGGGACTGGAATTGCTGGATCGTCGAGAACTGCATGCAGGTCGACAGACAGACAGATGTCCATCCATCCTTCCATCCGTGTTTGTTTGTGTGTGTACATGCACTTCTGTATGTACTCATGTCCGTTTGAATGTATGTGTGTGAGAGAGAGAAAGACAACTGGGGAGACTGGTTTCGTGAGTGACGGGCTTACGGGGACCTTGTCGAAGAAAAGAAAGAGGTTGACTGACAGAAGAAGAGCAAGGAAGGAAGGAAGGAAGGAACGAAGAGGTAGGCAAAGGAAGCAACCTGGAGAATGTCGTGCAGATACACCAACTCGACAATTCGACCCAATGTACGCACGCATACATGTAAATTCTACTCATGCATGCATGATGAATCGGTTCCCTGCTTTCCGACCGACCATGTCGATCAGCTTGACGACCCTACGGCAGAAGAGGTCAAAACGTCCGAAGATCTGCGTGTCCGAAAAGTCGAACTGCTTGCCTTTGGGCAGTGTCAAAAGTTTGTCCTTCGTGACTCTGTACTGTTCTTGGTATGCTTCGTTGAGGGTCAGACAGCTGTGCAGCTGCTGAATCAATTCCTCGGGATCTGCCTCCCACAACTTGTCCGGCGTCTCCCCTGCAGGCAGACAGAAAGGCAACAAGGCAGGCAGGCGGGCAGGCAGACACAGTTAGAAGAACTTCGAAACCTTCTCTCTCTCTCTCATACACACACACACACACACACACACACACACACAGAGAGAGAGAAGAACTTCGAAACCTTCTCTCTCTCTCTCTCATGCACACACACACACACACACACACACACACACACACACACACAGCGCGCGCACGCACGCACACACGTACATTTCCACAGACACAGAGGCCAAGTGTAAGGAGACCTGGCCGACTGCCTGCTTACGATCCGTCAGACAATGTAAAAACTGCCCATCGAACTGGTTGACTGTCTATCTCATAATCTGTCTGTCTTGCTGTCTGATCAACTGACTGACCGTTGAGGAGCGTCTTCTTACAGCAGGCGATCATTTGGTTGGTGATCTTCGTCAAAAGCGCTGTCATCCGCTCTGTCGTGTTGTAGTACCTCGCGATCGTGTGGATCATCTTCACGGCATTCATCAGCGCGTTCAGGTTGTCCACAACGGACGCGGGTGTGCCTGTGTAGAGGGGCTCAATAAACTTCTCCAACGTGGAGAGATACTTGACGTTGTCTCGTGCCTCGTTGAAAGCCTCCGTGATCGCTATGTCGATCTGCTTCCATCTGCACTCACACACACACACACGCACGCAAAATAATCGAGTAAAAGCATGTTAGGTCGTGAATGTGCACTTGAAAGTAAAGATATTTCTCTTTCAGAGAGTGAAGCGTGCAAGCTTGTACATGGACTCGTCTCACAGCAAAATAAATGTTTTGCCCTTCTTCGTCCAACGCAAGCCCTTATGCACCCAGCACAGCTGGGCAAGACTTCTCAGACAAAACTTTGGCCGAAGAAGTTCTGTTTCCTTTGTTGCTGCGAGCCCCCCAACTCTTTCTAAACTCAATGGCAAACGCCTACGTATTCCTTGTTGTCGTCTCCTTTTTCTTGCAATCGCCTCATGCCCTCTCTCTCTTCCTTGCTCCTCACCTTCTGAGAACGTTGAAGACAGACTGTCTGCTCTGCGGTGCTGCCTCTGCCGAGACTTTCGTGACTGCATGGAGGACCGCGAAGACGACTTTACACTCTTTCGCCTTCAGCTGTTCAATGATCGATGTCAGCTTCTGCATGCGCATCCGCCAGTAATCCAGCTGCAGGCAGGCAGAAGAAGAAGAACAGAAAAAAAAACACTCGATCGATCAGTGTGTGTATCCATGCAGGTCTGTACACTCACTTTCTCCCTTTCTCCGTCTTCTTTTGTCTCTCTGCATTTCCTTCCGGCCTCCCATCAGTCCTTCACCAGAAACGGCAACATGGGAGCAACACAGAAGAAGGGTAATCAATCACTCTATCAATTCGCTGTTGCAGATCGAAACTCAAGCATCTCGGGTGATCCAGGAGGACGAGCGACGAGAGCTCCGGGCAGAGAAGAGGCATGGACGTGAGATGCTCTGACAAGAATGGTCCTGTCAGGCCTGCACCATGCGAACAAAACAGCAGAAAGCAGAAGGAAGAAGAAAAACAAACAAACAAACAGACCTCTGTCCTAGGGCCCTCCTTCTCTGGTTCCTTCCTTCCCTCTGCAGTCTCCTCCATGCTCTTCTCAATCTGCCGACACCACTCCTCAAGAAGGTCCTCAAAGTGGGACACCAGGTCCGAGTTCTGCGCTGCCGCGTGGAAGTTCTGGGCCACGATGTCCGGATTGTTCTTGTATCTGCATGCACGGGGCCGAGGAACGCACCGTGTACATGCGATTGGAACGGAAATGAACGATCTAAATGCAATTGCTGGGACAAAAAAAAGACAAGACTTCCCTACTTCCATTCTCATTAACTGACGGCGAAATGACAAGCAAGAGACAGACTGGCATAACATAAAGGCAAGCAACGCACGCGCAAACGACCGGAAACAGGGCATAGGTCGATAGAAATATGCGGGATCAAGAAAGGGCCCGAGAAACAGATCCATGACCAATTTTCCTCCTCCTCCCTCTCCTCCCACTGTGTAAAAGGACACACGGACAAGAAAACGCACGTGTCTCTGAGTTTCCTGAGTTCAATGCCCCCGGAAAGAGACTGGATCGCTTCGGACAGGTCGCCACAGAACTTCTCGAAGGAGGTCAAGAACTCTTCTTTCTGCTCTTCATGACAGCTGCCCCACTCGGTGTCGAACGATGAGGCTTGCATCATCGGGAGGAACAGACACGAGAGGGAGGAACCCAGAGAGTCCAGAGGAGACGCAGAGATCTCTCCGAACAGAAGCTGCAGAAAGAAAGAAAGAAAGAAAGAAAGAAGTCAGTGCGTGTGCA
Source organism: Chromera velia (assembly GCA_018398765.1). Lineage (NCBI taxonomy): Eukaryota > Chromeraceae > Chromera > Chromera velia. The sequence continues at coordinate 56,342 of JAHBMJ010005739.1, read as the reverse complement.
CAATGGGATACTCGCACACAGACAAACATACGATGCGAAGAAATGGGACACAAGAAAAAACGCGAAGGGCGGAAGGGTGGAAGAGGGGGTTCGGAAACGTACTCTGAGAGAGAGAAAAAAAATATACGGGTAGACATACAGCCAGACAAACAGACACACGGATCGTGATGATGAACAGATTGACCGACAGACTCTCTGACTGAAAAAACCTTCCTGTTGCGCCCTACAATAAGAGCGAGGATCAAACAGAAAGGCCTTGCAAGAGCGGAAATGAAGAGAAAGGCTCTCTCTCTCTCTCTCTCCGCTGACCTCATTGTCCGATGCGTTGTTGAGGTTCACTTGTTTGCCTGCCGGCACATTTCTGATGAAGTACGCGGCTTTGTTCTTCAGCCGCACATCGGTGCCGTCTGCACTCAGACAGACAAGTCAGAAAGTCCGCAACTCATTCAGTCAGATGGAGAGTGGGAGGAAGGGAGAGAGGGAGGGGGGGACTCATGGAAGACGGCGGATGATAAACAATCGAGAAGGGAAAACAACAGAGGTGGAAGGAAGAAAAAATGTTGGGAAGACAAAGAGATAAGCGAAAGGATACACTCCCGAACAGCTTGGGCGTCTAAAAGTAGAGCCCCGCCCGTCATGTGTGGGCTTGAAGGAGAAAAGATGAGAGCTTGTTAGTCTTCTTTATCATTCATGGTCTGTCTTCTTGCCTTTGCTGCTCTCATACTGGACCGTTCTTGTGCAACCTTCCTGTTTCCTGGTCCCTTCTTTCTTTGTCTGCCCGAGATGGACTCATTGGGAAGGTGTTCATGTTAGCAGCCGGATGAGGGCGTATGAGCCCATGAGTGTTGTGTTGTTTTGGAGAGAGAAAGCGATTCTGCAATCCGTGTGTATCTTCTCAGTGAAAGCCAAAACATGCCAGCTGATTGTATCTCAGGCACTCGTTCTTCTTTGCGTCTGAATATATGAAGCGCCTGCAGTAATCAGACTACAGAAGTGACCTGTGATGATGTACTTGGCGTCGCCTGGCTTCTCCACTGGCTCCCCATGGGCAGTTATGCTCTCGAGTTTTTGGAAGTACACAAACATATAGTTGGACTCAGAGGTTCCAGAAAGGAACCCATTGACCTTCTGGATCTGCTCCTTGAAGACATCCTCCACAGCTATCTCATCATCCTCTCGGCCGAAAGCAGAGGCAACAGTGCTGGTCATCCAGCGATGTCGCGTCTGCAACGCCATCTTTCCTTCCTTCCTCTCGTTCCTCGAACAAGTCTTCTTCTAACCTCAGTCCACAAAGACACTGGTTGAGTTGGGCAGAAATTGCCGTTCTTCCTTTTGGGAATCCTGGGTGGAAACCAGAAAAGCGAAGTTGGGTGCTCACTGCTTTCCTGAGGGTGTGACGTTCTCTCAGGTGAAGGGCTATCTCTCTATTGGCTGTTGTTCAGGGATCTCAGCGGCTTCAGAAGACCAGACAGAACACACAGATGGTTTCTTTCTTTTGCTCTTTCTCTCTCCGTCTTGCTTGACGCACAATATGCACACTGCGTCTGTGCTTCCTCACGGCTTCC
>JAHBMJ010005739.1:33489-49710 GCA_018398765.1 Chromera velia | reverse complement strand
GTTCTTACACCCCTATTAAACTTCCTCTGACGTCACAGTCGATTCCAGGATTATATTGTGTTGAGGGATTACAGGAAACAAACATATACATGTGCACGGCCATGTGTATGTACAGCAAACACCGTGGGCTACCACAGGCCCAGAAAAGCATGGTACTGCAGGGGAGTTTTAAAATTAGCTGTATAAATTGAAAAAAATCGAACACGTTTCTCCCTATTTAAAGCCTAAAAAGTATTAAATACCATTAAGAAATTAAAACTACCATTTCTATGCTTTAAGTTGCGGTTTATGGCAGATTGAATTGTTGCGGCACCTTTTAGAAAACTACTGATAAATGTCGTTTATATAGTCGTCTCATGATGATAAAGTGACTTTTCCCGGTCGCCATCGTGACCCATGCAAATTATGTCTAATCATGGCCCCAATGACATTTTGTATTTAGAACTCTAAAAAAATAAACTATATGCTAGAAATATATTTTTGAATATATTTTGTACAACGTTTTAACGTTGCGCTTAAGAGTTACATATTAATTTCCATTTTTTAAATTGCCAATGATTTTTTTTTTTTTAAAAAGTAGGGAAACAACTAGGGGGAAACTAGGAGGAAAAATGTATAGTAGCACTGTATACAGCCGATGGATCTATATGGTTCTCACTGTTTCAAAATCTATTTTATAGTTTTAGTATCATCTATGAACTGAATGATAAATAACTAAATACAAAGAATATTAGATGATTTAAATTCTGCTTTTTTCTTTTTCTTTTGTATCTCTTTGTTTTTGACTTCTTTTATGCTGATCTGTGAAGATTTGTGCTGTTTCATGCTGGAATACCATATGATGCGGCTTAAATAATTTTACAGTACTGCACAGTACAGACTGATTTCAGACTCACTGCTACTCACTACCCCACAGATTTACCTGCCAGATCGAAGATGAAATGCAATACCTACAAGAACTGCGTTTCCGCTTCAACAGTCAGACTACCGATCGGACGTGTGGAGCCACCCGCACCGTTCGGACCACAGGTTGTGGGAATGGAAGGCTTGATGTCCCCCCCGACTCTCTGCCCGAGAGAAACCTGTTTGACCTTGAAACTTTCCTGAAGATGACTGCCCTGTGCCCTCCTCTCTTCCGTTTCGGCTTTGTTGAGACTTACCATTTGCACGGGACCCCAACAAGCCGCCCCCCCGTACACCAACGTGAAAGGTTGGCGTCAAATAAAACCGAGGGGGGGTCGAAGCTCTCGTACCGGAGTCCTCCCTCTCCCCTTCCTTTCCCTCTCCACCCGCTCCAGGCCTCTTCTTTGGCGCTGCCGCCACCCCTCTCCGAGGAGCCCTGATGATTCTCCGAAAGTCGTCGTCTGCTGCTGCGTCCACAGAGCCGCTGCCCGGGATCCCTCCTGAAGGGGATGAGGGCTGATTCTCCCTCTCTCTCTCCCTTAATTCCTTCATAGGCCCCCTCGAGGACTTAATTCCGGAGGGATGAGAGAGAGTTTCCATCGAGAGGAAAAAGGCAGAATGGACGCTTGAGGGGTCAAACCTGCAGGCAACACAAATGAATGGAATTGGCCAGCCGGTACAAACACGCGTGCACAAACATGCACATATGAGAATTCCTTGCAAAAAACAAAGCAAGGAACCAGAAGGAAGACACAAAAGGGAATTAAAGGAGAGAGAGAGAGAGAGAGGATGCAAGGACGGAACGAAGCCTGAGGAGGGAAAGACGGAAGGAAGGAAGGAAGGAATGACGGACAGACAGAAAGAAAAAAAAAAAAAGAAAGAAAAAAGGGAAAACCCAGCGATCAATCAGACCGGTTCCTTCTCTCTCCTTCCATCTGCATCCCTCAAAATCTATTTCCCCTCTTAACAAAACCAACTAAGTGAGTAACCTATCAGGGTCTGCCCTGGGATTATATTGCCTTTTCCCTTGCACACCGTCTGGGCTGGGTCGCGTTAGGAAATGTCGGCCTGCTGCTCGGTCTCCCTGCTCGCTTTCTCTTTCCTCTTCCCTATCACGGGGCACACGGCGAGCGCTGGGTCTTCTTGACCTCGGAGGGCTGGACGACCCGCGAAGAGACACACCCACCCCAGCAGGAAAGGACGAGGACTGAGGCTGCTGCACGCTACCAGGCCGTGAGAGACCGGAAACCGATACCCCCCCATTTCGACTTCCCAGAAAAGAACGCGCGAGTTCCCCCCCCTCCTCCCTTCTCACTCCGATGCCCCCCTGCCTCGAGAGCCCATGCCGTAGGGGTCTCTGCGGAGCGTGCATGGGCGGGTCAGAGAGATCGGACGGAGAGGGGGGGCTTGAGCCTCGAGACGCGCGGTACGGGGGCGGCTGGGGCGTGTGGAAACAAGGAAAGCTGCCCCCGCCATGATGCAGGCCGTGTGGGACAATGCCCCCGTCCCCCCGCGCCTCTGAGGAGGTCGGAACAAGGATGCCACTGTGGCTTCTGTGCAGCGACTGGGATGACGAGCCTCGAAGAGGGGTCGCTGGAATGGCTGCAAGTACATCTGAGAGCTCGTGACATTCCTGCACATAAAGCCGAAAGTACACAGCACAGATACACGCAGGGCACTGTGGTGATGAATGGCGTCCTACCCGCACGGATTTTTGTTTTACTCTCCCAGTAGAACCAGCAGCCTACACCAAGATGACTTGCATGCTGAAATCAAAACGCCAGGCAGACGACCGCCAGTCTGGTCTGATTAATGTTGGAGTCTCTAACCGAACAAATGCATGTTCGAAAGAAAAAGGTCACGAAATTGCATTCGACACCGTCAAGTAACCGTCTTTGGAATCGTCGCTTCTCAAGTTTGGGAAAGAAAGGAAAGAGCCTGACTGACTGACTGACCTTGATCACCCCTGACAGTCTCCGCGCTTTCTCTTGCAGAGAGGAGATGCCTCTGCTGACTTGGCCTCTTCGTTCCACTCCCTTGAGAGCATCCAGCCGCTCTTCTAAAATTCGTAGGTGTCTCGAGGAGTCCATGGCCCCAGCACCCCTGACAGGAGTACCAACGAGGACAGCAGCACCTCCAGAGAAGCGCCGTGTAGAAGAAGTGGCACCCCTGACAACATCCCGATCCCTCGATCTTCGGGATTGGACAGGTGGCTGCCCTTCGTTTTCCAACCCTGCTCTTAACAGCTCAGTCTGCATCGCCTCTGCCCGACTGAGCAGGATGCGCAGACGGGAAGATAGAGCGGCACACGCCTCTTGACGCCCGCTCATCCCACCTGAGGCGGAGGCGGCGGCGGCCAGGGTGACGGGACCCTGCGAAGTCCTCGGAGGTGGGGACGCCCCCTCGGGTCGACTTACTCTCGAAGGGGGTGCAAAGCGAGGTCGCGGTACGGGTGAAAATGCGGTGGACGCACCGAGCACGTCTGTGCTAAGGGATGTTTTGATGTCAGGGGTGATGTGGAGGGTTTGTGGGGGGGGCTGCAGAGACGGAAATGCGGATGGATGTGAGAAATTCAGCGTTGGCACAGAAGGGAGGGATCCGGAAGGCATCTGCTGGGAGACGGGAAGGGATCTCTCTGCAGTGGTCCAGCCGGACACCTGCTCAGGTAAGTGCCTTGGGTGGGCGGGTGAGAGTCGCTGTATTCGTCCAACCAATGACGACGGAGGGGGGTGTTGGGGGGGCGGCAGGGGTGCAAAGCGATAATCCGCAGGCTGATCACCCCTGGCATCCACATCAGGACCGACAGCAGACGGTCCGGCAGCCTTCCCCTTTGACTCCCCACCCCTCCGCTCTCTATCACGACCATGCCATCCGAACAGAGAAGACGAGGGCCCCGCCCCCCCCCCCCGGCTAGGGCCTGCAGCTGAGGGCCTTTCTAAGGGGGGGGCTGCCTGCCGACTCAAGGGCGAAAAACTGACTTCTGCCTCGACACACACATCCCCTCCCGAACTTTCTCCTCTTTGAAATTTTGATGGAATGTCGTCAGGGGTGATGTTTGCATTCGATATTAAGTGATCTCTTTGTCGCACATTTTCCCTTCCGGGTGACGGTGTGATGGAGAGCATGGGAGGAGATCCCGGGTGACTGAGAGAGGTCGACAAGGCTAGACTCACATGCAGCTTTGGGCTCATGCGACCCTCACAATCTTCCTGCTCTTCTTTATGCACGTCTGCTGAAGTGATAGTGTACCTGTCTTTGTCTTTGTGTTGTGTTCTGTCACCTCCTTCTCTCTGCAGCAGCCCCTGTCCTCCCGCAAAGGCAAAGGGGGCCCTTCTGGGAACAGCCGCGGAAGAGGAAGAGGAAGAGGGGACGAACTGCCCCCCCGCGGGCCCGCTTGATGAGGCGGCGGCACAGGCGCGGAAGAGCATGCGGTGCTTTAGAAACTGCCGAGCTACTTGGCGCCGCAAAACCGTCAATCTTCTGAGGACCTGCAGTCAATGGGTCAATGGGTGAGTGGATGAATTAGCAATTGGATAGAAAAGGGACCTAGGTGCCTGCCTGAATGCTTCCGACTATCGCTTCCACTTGTCAAAGATAAAGAGTATACATATGCAAGTGAAGAACAGAGAAAAAACATACGGACACCAATATGGCGGTCAGCAAAGCATAATTGGAAAGTGAAGCACAAAGCAGACGCAGGTGAAGAGAGAGAGAATGGGCACGGAACAAAGGAAGATTCGAATGAAGATCGTCGTAGACGTTGCGACTCCACCCCTCTGCAGTGCTCTTACCTACCTGCAGAGTCTCGCGAAGCGCTCCACTTTCAGCCGTTTCTCCTCTGTTTTCTGTCTCACTCTGCAACGCACTAACGGCCTCGTTGATGTCCCTCACTCTTTCTGCCGTCTCCTTTCCCTCAAAGACCAGCTTCGCGTCTCTGCACAGGGCCTCCAGCCCATCGAGCTCTAAACTCTCAACAAAAGTTCCCAAACGATCTAAGAGAAGCGACTGCTGTTGGGGATCGGAGGGCAGTTCTGCAGGCGAAGGGAGTGTGCTCCACTCCTTCCCGTTGACAGCTTCAAAGCAGTCCTCAAACAAGGCTCTTTTCTCTCGAAGCAGCTTCAAAAGAATGGAAAAGGGACACCGTTCCCTCTTGTTGCCTTCCTGCCCGTGCCTCTCTCCACTGCAGCTGTCTTCATTCCGAGCTAAACGCTCGAGAGTCTCGACGTACGCAGCAGCAGCCTGCGAAAGTTTCTCCCACAGAACCATACAACGTTCGAAGTGCTCTGCCGCCTCCTCTTTCCCTCTCCTTCTCCCTTCTACATCAACACCCCTGTCAGCATATCCATCAGCTGTTCGAGTCTCCTCAACGCGAAGATTGTGCGGCCTTCTCGGGGGTGATATCGGAGAGTGGACATCAATGAGAACTGGCGGGGGGGCTGGAACAGTACCGGACATGAGGGTAGACTGGGGGGGCATCTCAGTCCTCCCCCCCCCTGCCGAAGTTGAAAATCGATCTTCAAAGGCAGCGGGGGGGTTGAGGGAGGCCAGTGAGGGGAAGGGCTGTGGGGCAGCCCGTAATGGGCTGGTTGGAATGCGGGCAAGTGCTGATGGACGCAGCAGTGCGGGGCCAGGCAGTGGGCCCGGAAAGCGAAGAGACGAGGAGGATCCAGTTCTTGCTGTTTCCAAAAACTCCCCTCCCCGACCGCCATCAGCAAAGCCGCACTGAAGAACACAAGGACAAGGAGAGCGCACCCCTGGAGCTTTTCCATCACCCCGGACAGACACACCCGTTGTCTCTTGTAACCTCCTTTCTGCTAAGCGCGTACCATCATTTTTCACCCCTGTTGAATCATTTGTCCCCCCTCTCCCCACCCCTCCTGTCGGCCCTCTGACCCCAAATGGAATTTGTGCGAGCTCTGAAGGCCGAAGAAGCGCGGAGGGGGCGCTTGGCTCTTCTTGTCCTCGGGGGCAAGGGGCGGTCGTCACCGAGGGGGGGCGGGGACCGAAAGTGGCGGTCCCTGACAGCAGGGTGTCTGCGGAAATGCCTGCCCTTTCAGCGGACTTTCTAATGAATGTATCTGACGAACGCGTCACCCCTGTGGGTATTGACTGTGTCACCCCTGTGGGCAACCTCAAGTCTGTGGAGGACCTTGGAGGTTCCCCCTGGTCCTTCTCTGTGCTGTCCATCAACCGTTTGAGAATTTGCAATCCTCTGGGATCAGGTTCTGGCAAGTCAATGACCTTGCGGGTCTCTGTCTCCTTTTGCTTTCTACTCTCTCTCTCCGCTGTCCCCGTCTGCTCCGTACATTCTAAGGGGCTGCTTTTCAGGGGCTCATTGCTGTCGATATCGCGATACTCTGCAGGCAGAGGGACCACCGCGGCCCCGGCACTACCACCCTGGGTTGCCGCGGCCCGGCTTGGACTGGGCCCTGGTGAATCACGGGGGCTGATGCTGTGAATGTCCTGGATACACCTCAATGAAATGGGCGTAGACAGAAAGGGGGATGCCGGGGGCCCAGACGGAATTGCTGCCGCGGCCCCTAGAGACACATTCTTTTCCTGTCCGTCTCCCCCCCCCTCATTCCCTGCGGCATGTCGTGCTTGCACATGAACGACAGCATTCGCACAATTGCTGTCGACAGGGACAGGGATGTCGATGTCGGGTTGAAGCGGCACAGGCGGCGGCAGCGACAAGAAGTCCCCGGCCGGGGCCCTCGCCCCCGTCCCCCCGCCTCCTGTTCGGACAGCACCAGAAGCAGCCGGCAATCCCCCGTCCGAAAAACGCAACTGTATGGAAAGACAACGAAACCCCAAAGACGCCCCCCCCGTAGGCGACGGTGCACACCCACAACGCGCAGTCTCGGCCCTGCCGTCCTCATTTGCCGATGAAGGCGGCGGCGCCACTGTGGGCGCGCCAGGGGAAAGACACGGCGCGTGGCTGGGTGCTACGGAAAGGGACTTTGACTCTCGCACCTGATCAGTGTCTGCATGCGCAGGGGCCTCGGCATGTCCATCTGTACAGGGGGCCTCGGCATGTCCATCTGTACAGGGGGCCTCGGCATGTCCCTCGGGGGGTACGGGACCGTCTCCTTCATTTCTGTTCGCACCGTCTTCTTTCCATTGTGCATTTTCTGCTGCTGCTACTGCCCGTCTCCTCGCACTGACAGTGAACGGACTTCCGTCGGATAACTCTGAGAGCTCCAGCTGCGTCTCTTGACCTTCCGTCACATCGAAACTTCCCTGCCCTCTCATCGGTTCGCCCCGCCCTTCCCCTGTAGGTTGCGACACCCTGCCAGCCTCAGATGGCAGCACAGCATCCTGTGTGTCACCCACCATCAGCGGATCGCCAGCCCCCCCCCGGGGGACTTCGGGTCTCTCGATTCGACTGCCTCCAGGAGGCCGAGAGGCGGGGGGAGCGATTGGCGAGGGCGCAACCCCCGCGTGACGACGGGAAGCTTCACTGCCCCCCCCCAGCGCCCCACTGGGACCCGGCATAGAGTCAGTCCCTCCAGCCGACCCCCCCACAGGGGTCTCCGGAGGGAGCAAGGGGGGCTCGGTCTGTCTTGCTGGGGGACTCGAGTTTGCATACTGAAGGGCGACGTCGATTTTATGGAGCTCCCACTGAGGTGGAGAAGATAGGGGAGACAAAGTGTGTTTTGTGAGCGTGCGTGATTGAGAAAGAGAGAGAGAGAGAGAGAGAGAGAGAGAGAGCGAGCGTGTGAAAGCGTATTGGGGGGGGGAGAGAGTTTAGTTGGAAAACTGACACAGATAACTCTGCCCAAAAGTCCAGACAAAGAAAAATTTGGAGAGCGGGACAAGTGCCGAATCAGTTACCTCATACGCAGTTCGTCTATCAGGCAGATTGACTGACAAGGCGCAGACAGGCACGGATTTGTTTGTTCACTATCTGTCTGTCTGTCTGTCTGTCTGTCTGTGAGTGAACAACGCACCCACCTCTCGCTCCAGGTTGGCAAGACGGGCTGTGGCGTCTGAAGCTTCGCGGGTGCGTTCCTGAAAGAAAGAAGGAAAGAAACAAAGAAAGAAAGAAAGAAAGAAAGAGAGAGAGAGAGAGAGAGGCGACAAAAATCCGTCCCGTAATCCAGTCACCGAGGCATCATTGAAGAACTCAACCAAGCGATAGATAGATAGACCGATTGATTGGTCACACGAGTCATGCAATTCCAGAGAGATGCTATCTATGCCAGATGTAGAAGAAGGAGCAATCTATCTAGCTGGTCTTTTGAGAGAGCTCAGTGACCGTTCAGTTCGGTGCCTCCCTTCAGCATCCACACCGTCGGGTCGGGCCATCCGTTAGTCAATGCATACACAGGCAGGCGTGTCAACGAAGCATTCTCATCTGCTCCACAGTCTCATTCGGTGCGAAAAACAAAAATGCAATTGCGGGACGCACAAACAGATGAAGAAAACTTCACTCTACGGTCGGTGGAAGGGAGAAAGAAAGAGCCTACCTGAAGCTGCTTTTGCGTCAGGGCCAGCATTTCCCGAAGCTTTGCCGCGTCCTCGACACTCTCACCGCTGTCCCCGCTGTCCCCCCCTCCACGGCCTCTCCGTGCAGATCCCGGAGGAGAGGCCCATGCGCCCCTCTCGGACGGTTTCGGAAAACTGAATCCCGAAAACGGTTTGCAGTTAGGGGAATGGGATGCTCTCCGAGGAGGTGTGAGACTCAGAGACCGTCCACCAGCAGCACTGCAGGTGAGTGAGTGACTTTGATGGCTGCCCTCAAGAAATCTCTTGGCGGCTCGTTGATCGGAGTCCCTGACCTCCTCTCCATCCAGAAAAAGAAGTTTGGGGAAATGACCGATCATGTGGAGACGGTAGTAGTCCGCCGTGGAGATCAGATTCCCTGCATGCATGCCACTCACACGAAGAATTCAAGGGGTGCCTTGCAGGAAGGAAGGGTAGAGAGAGTCAGGGAGACTGTGCGTACGGTATCAGATTGTTGGCTGCATGTGGGGTTAGAAAGGCAGGCAGGCCTACAGATACACCCTCAAAGGTAGACCCTGGAGGGGAGGGTTCCAACGAAAGAAACAGGCGTGCAGAATGGAGAGAGAGGTGCAGGCATGAAGGCAGACAGAGAGCGACTTGGCCAGATGCAGAGACAGGGAGACAGAGAAAGTAGTGGGGCGAGACGTGCAAGAAGAAAGACAGAGGTTGATAAACAAGGAGAGCGGCCGCCCACAGAGGAAAGAAGCTTTGACGAGGAGGACTAGGTCGAGGCAAGAAAAGGGGGTAAGGGTCATGGCAGGGTGCCTCAAGAGAGAAGGGAGATAAGTAACTAAGCACCAACTTCGATCCGCACAATGATATCATCACATTCAGAGACGGGCTCGATGCCTGCCCGACCTCGTAAGAACAGCTCCACAAGTTTCACGTTGGCAGCCAGGTGAAGCACCTCTTGGAAGTTTGCGATTTGGTTGAAGGACAGATCGAGGTGGCGCAAAGGCTCAACGTCTCGAATGCCGACGGGGATGTGTTGCACCTCGTTTTTTGACACATCGACGTATTCTAACTTGGGAAGCAGACAGAGGAAATCGATGGATTGCAGACGGCAGGACCGGAGCCGCAGAATCCGAAGCTCACGTACGAGTTGGAGGTTTCGTAAAAGGTGAGGTGGGAGGGATGAATCCTCAACATCCACTTGTCGAAGTGAGACCAAAGAATTGGTCAGCAGATCTTTCGAAGACAGCAGTTCTCCAATGTCTACATGTTGGTGAGTCAGACAAGGCACAAAGGAGGCAGACAGCCCTGTACTCGCCTCTATGTCCTCTAAAAGCTTTGTGGGCATCTTCAAGCACTGAATTTACAGGAGCGGACACCGCGGTCAAAGGGCTCACAGTCAACAGTTGTTTGCATGATCCATGAGCTCAGAGCTCAGTCTGGTCAGAACTGTTGCTGACTAGACATTTTCTGTTTTTGTTTCGCCAGTGCACCCTTGTTGGAGACAGTCCAACGAAATGCTCTCTGCCACTCCAACAGGCGTTGGCTGCATTGTCGTGCACTGTAGAACATCTCAAGTCGAAATTCGCAGGTCTGAGTGTGACTGAGTGAGACAATGACAGACATTCCATGATCGACCGTGATTGACAATGATTGACAACGGTCGATCTGCACGGAGAATCACGGCCGGCCAGGCTCCTTCATGCATGCAGCCCCGCCGTCCCCCGGCCGCCCCCCCGCCCCCGCCGGCCGGGCCGCTGCGGCGCGATGTGGTGAGAATCTGACTAAACTTCAGACGTCTTCAGACTATCTTCAGACTTCAGTGATGCAGTGTCCGGCGAAGCCATCTGCTTGATTGACGAAAACCTCGCCAACAATTGTCCGTGTCCCGATTACTTTCAGAATTTGATGGAAGGCAGTTCAGACAGTCCCTCCATTCCCTCGCCCGTTTGGTTGACCGTCGCTCAGTCGTCTGTTGAGTCCTTGCCCTCATCACAACACGATTGCAGGCTGCCCAGCTGCTGCTCTTCTGGCTGTGCGTGCCTCCCTGCCCCGTCTTTGCTCAGACCTAGTGCGTCATCCCAAGATCTGTGAAGTTTCAGTACAGAGACGGAATAGGCAAAAGTCTTAGGAGACGGCTGCATGTCGATGGTGATGGTGCCACTCCCCTCTGCTCTCCTCCAAGCTTGTCTGGCCTTTCAAGTTACCTGGTGTGTCACTGCATCTCCATCCGGTTCCTATCCCGGCATTGACGAGACGTTTGTGATAGAAGATGTAGAGAAGGACCGGGCCGAGCTAGACGTGGGGGACCTGACGGACTGGACCGTGGACACGCCTCCAAGTGAGTACTCACATGCAGTCGAGATATGTTTGAAAAAATGCTTTCTGGGGCCGGAATCGTATGTCGTTCTCTCTGTGTTTTATGATTGCAGATTACAAACCAAAGCGGAAAGATCTGCAGGGAGAAAGTGAGAGAGGGAGAAAGCGAGAGAAGAAAAAAAGGAAGCAGCGGGAGGGAAGTCAAGTAGAGGAGTCAGTGGTAGACTCAGCAAAAAAGGGGGTGGCAACGACTCTGGTCTTCCTGAAATGGAGCTTTGTCAGTCGGAGTCGGGGGGGGGAGCATGGGGGCCGGGGTTGTAATTGATGCACGGGTACTTCTGGCTTTGGTTTGTCGTTGTGACTGGGGTACAGAAAGAAGGGAGATATCTACTCCGTTGCTTTCTTTTCTTTTTCTTTTGACGTACCTTGTTTCTTCCCTCCCTCCCTCTCTCCCATGCGTGCTTTCTAAGTCTCTTCAGTCGATCCCTTCCTTCCTCGGTTGAAAGAGGCATCGAGTGAGGGCGCAAGTGAGTGAAAAAGTGGCAAAAATCGAAAGCGAGTGCATGAGTCAATCTGCAGATATTCTCTCTCTTTTTGATAACAGCATTTTCACTCACTACCCCTTGGCGGTCTTCTTCTCTCGGGAAAAGATCTCGGACCTTTTTTATGGCATGAAAATGTGTGTGTGGGGGGGGCCAAGACCTAGCCGTGAATTTGGGAAATCCAGCGTGCCTGCTTGCCTTCCTGTTTGCAGTGTGGTCAAAAGGGAAAGAGGACTGCAAAAGACCTGGCGGAGCTTGGCCGCGTCTGGTTAGATGTGTTGGGGTCCATCGGAGTCGGGGTGCAGCTCCACATTCTCGACACATGCCAATTGGCAGCAATCACACGACGAGAACCAGACAAGGAAGTCCTATGGCAATTTCTGTTGGCGAAAGACGAAGTCGACTTTTTAGAATTTGGAACAGAAACCATTTTTCCTTGTCAGTCAGTCAGTCAGTCAGTCAGTCAGTCAGTCAGTCAGTCAGTCAGTCAGTCAGTCAGTCAGTCAGTCAGTCAGTCAGTCAATAATGTGTTAAGCCAACCAGCCATTGAGCAAGCAAGTCCGGCAGGTCTGCATGGAAGTAGGGTGCGGTGACGTGAGAGAAGCACGGTTGAATGAACGTGCATGCAGCCGTTTACCTTTGTCCCCCTGTTCGTCTCTGCCTGACACTCTGATTGATACCTTCGCAGGAAGGCGTTCGATCCATTTACTAACCGAGCTCTTCAGGGCAGGCCTGGTGCCTTGCAAGTGTCACGTTCGTGACCATAATGCATGTCTGGCCTTCCCCCTCTCCTGTAGTGAATGAATGTCTTCGTTCGATTGTTCCAATGCGGAATTGGTCCCCCTTTCCAAATTTCTCTTCTTTGTTGTGTTGCACGTTCCCTTCGTAGGGGACCAAGAAGTAGTCGGTCTAGCCAGTCAGTCAGTCAGTCAGTCAGTCAGACAGAGGCACGTCTAGACAGACGCACAGACAGACATAGACAGACAGAAAAGAGAGGCACAGACAGACAGACAGACACACAGACAGACAGACAGACACACAGACAGACAGACAGACAGACAGACAGTCGCACAGACGCACCGAAGGACACTCACAGAAATACCGACAGACTATCTGTTTCTTTCTGGGCAGTATCTCCAATCAGTGTGTCGACTCCTTTTGTGTACAACTTGCGAGAAGCGAGAGTTTCATTGAATGGAAACAGTGATGGCCAGGTCAACGCGTACAAGGGCGATGATTGAATGCTGTGACGCTTTCTTATGAAGTCCTCACTTTCCTTTCTTGCTTGTGTCGCGTGTGTGCAGATGGAAGAACGAAACCAATTACAAGTCCTGCAGAGAGGAAAACACTCATGACACAACTAGAAAAATTTGAGGACAGTCGGGGGTTTAGAGAACAAAGAGAACAACAGCAACAGCAAAGAACACAGGCAACAAAAGAGGCAGCCAGAAAGAAAAAAAGGACGGAAGAATTGTGAAGAAGCGTCTGCAAGATTTAGTGTTTTTACTAGTGTTTTTATCTGCGGTTTATTTTGCTTCTGCATGTATCATGATATATGAATTTTCAAGATAGTCCATCTTTGAAATTTATATGAATTTCTTTTCAATTATAGATATTTAAGCTAGTGTTTAAGTCTGTTAATTTAACATTGGGATAGGATAGGATAGGATATGTATATAGGATTAATGTCTGGAGGATTGGCCTCCTGCCCTAATGCCGAGCGTTATTATAATTAACCTATAATAATGCATCCTGGTTAAATTAAGTATAAATGATTGATTGATTAATTGATTGATATGTTCCGCCCTAGGGAATAAATCAAAGTGAACTGCAGTTAGTTGTAAAGAAGAGAACTGCCTCATGCGTTGCCTAGCGTTGCTGCCGAACGCTAGATCTAGAAGCTGATGGCGATGGCCTAGGCAATGGCGTATGATGCTACCCTACAAAAAGTTATAGAAATATCATAGAAATCTAATAGAAATCTGATAAAAATGTTATAGAAATCTCAATATAGAAATCAAGACACTACTCTAGACAAAATTTCTATAATTTAATTAATTATAGAAATCCCACCGGATTTCTATACATTTCTATAAACATATAAAAATCGATAGAAATCGGATAGAAATCCGATAGAAATCAGGGCCTGATTTCTATTGATTTCTATATGTTTATAGAAATGCATAGAAATCTGGTGAGATTTCTATAAATTATAGAAATTTTGTTTTGATTTCTATATTGAGATTTCTACGACATTTCTATTAGATTTCTATTGATTTCTATCAGATTTCTATTAAATTTCTATGACATTTCTATAAGATTTCTATGACATTTCTATAACTTTTTGTAGGGTAGTTATGATGATGATGATGATTGACAATGATGATAATTGACTTATAGCCTAGAAGTGTGCTCTGTACATACATCTTCAATTCTTAGGATATGATATATAAGACTCTGGGAATATGATAGGATTTAATTATCATTTACGTTCTGCATGGGTGCCCCCAAGATCGACTACCTAGAAAAGGCGTGCCGCGTACACCATCGGCAGCCACGTGCATATACAGCGTTGTTTTATTAAAGAAAAAACATATAGAGAAAAAACCAAGAGCCAGCTAGCTACGTTACGTCCTAAAGGACTCATCAATCGATTGATTTTGAGCCTCCAATATTTTTTTGAAAAAATGTTTGACTCAAAATTAGTAGCTATAGTTAGAGCTATAGATTACAACTTAGTCTCTCATTATACACAATTTTTTTTTTTTTGTAATTTCCACCTCAAATTAATAAAGATTTGATGCTGCAATGATGCAAAGACTATACAAAATTTTCTAAGATGTTTTTTTTTTTTTAACTTGGTTTATATGTCACACTTTATAAAAATTAGAGTTGTTGAATATAAAAATCACGTTCCTCCTAGGCCTTCTCACTGATTGTATCAATGATAGATATTGTTTACACTAGTGTTTACGTTATCCAAAAGCATATATTATGCATACCATATAAGGTACAGACTGGTACTTCGGTGAATGAATGAATGAATGAATGAATCAGTGAATGAATGCATGAATGAATGAATGAATGAATGCATGCATGAATGAATGAATGAATGAATGTATGAATGATACATGCACTCATGTATCACATCGTAGTATGAGTTCTATTTGTTTTGTTTTTGCCCCCCCCTTTCTTTGTTTCTTATGGATTTCGCGGCGCCTATGAGGAGGAGTTTTGGGCCCTCAGGATCCTTCAGGTGTATGTGATTGTTGCGTACTGTACTACATCTGTCTCAACTGGTTCCACAACTGCATACTGGAAATCTGTATCAAATCCGTGCTTCGTTCGTTCCGCTTTTGCGTGCTGGATCACTCCTCTTTTCCTCTCACCGAACCTTCGCCTTTCGTTGGTATGTACATCACGAATGGTCCATCGTTTTTTGACCATACGGGCAGAAGGCTCCATGAAGAGAGAGGGCATCCACCAGCCTGGTGTGGGTGTGAGCTCTACATAAACGGCTTCTGGGTTGTGCGAGAGACTTTCCTCTGCCTTCTGTGTCATCTGATCCCGAATCTCCTCGCTGGGCCGGCTCTCAGGCCCCCAGGGACAGTACTCATTCACGATCACATCAAACCCCCCACTGCTGGCAGCACTTAGTTCCCCACTAATTTTTACCTTCTTCAGATATTTTCCTAGTGTTTCGGACCATTGTTTCACAGGCCCCGAAGCGGAATCCAGAGTCCTCACGCCCAGTCCAACAAAGTGTGCGATCACCCAGTCTTTTCCCTCACAAAGAGACTTCTCTGTAGTAGCCGGGCTTTTTTCCCACTCGTTCTCTTGCCAGTCTCCCTTAAAGAAAGGCCCAAGGGTGTTGAGAGACTTTTCATTCTCAAAGGTCTCGTCGGTTGCACATGCAATGAGGACCTTGCACACCCCCCTCTCTTTCTTCGATGAGGAAGACGTCCTCTTACGGAGGTTCCCTTCACTGCGTGGACGCATGAAGACACATGTGTGTTCGTCAATTAATACACTAAATTGCCCATTCATTCTTGCATTTGTACATTCATGCGTCCACCTCCGCATTCCGCATTTGTACATCTATCCCTTTACTCATTCGCTTCTTCATGTGTCGGTCAAGTGATTCATGCCTTCTCTCCCTTTATTCGTGCATTCGTCGGAACGTTTACTCATTAATCCATCCACCCATTCATTCTTTCATTCACTCATTCATGCATGCACTTGTATATCAAACGGGCGCGCTCAAGAAATGGAGTAAGCGGAGGTCCACGGAGAAAATTGCGCGGATTCACTGACTCACAAAGGGACCACCGGGGAGACTGAATTGCAGAGAATTGGGAAGGACTGTTCCTTTCCCGACACTGAGTAGTACCACTGGCTTGGCGCAACGCATCTGATTCAAAAGTAGTTACGGTCGGAGACGGACGAGGTTTTCAAGCACAGACTAATATTCCGTCCAAGGATGCAACCAGGTTGTGTGCTCACCTCATCCGCACTGACACCGCCACAGCAGCGAAAAGAACCGGCAAGCGCATTGCAACTCAAGTGGTAATGCAGGACTGAACAGAGTCAGGCCGCTGGTTCGGAAAGTGAGGTTTAAAGGTTCGACAACGATTCGCCTCAATCATACATTTGCATGCATGGAGAGGAGCATGCAGTAACCACGTGACCCCGTCTCTTCACTTGCTGTGGAGACTTGGACGACCTCTTGACAGACAGCCTTGACAGCCACGTACGTCAAGAGCGATCAGCGGCAAGAGCATGCAGTCTGGACATGCGTTAATTTGTTTGTTAATTTGATTTTTCGTGATCGACCGCGATCGATCGTGCGGGAATATATATATATATATATATATATGCATGCATGCGTGCAATTAATTCGAGGACATGCAAACTATCGCCTCGGGAGGCAGGTCAGCTCTGCTGAGAGGCCCTGAGATCGCACGCACTCGCATAACGCATTTTTTCATTTTGGGGGGGG
>JAHBMJ010005739.1:0-33472 GCA_018398765.1 Chromera velia | reverse complement strand
TTTGGGGGGGGGGGGGATCGGTTCTGTCTCTGTCACGGTCGATCGGTCGGTGTCGCCCGAGTTCCAAAATGTGCCCCTCAAGCAACTCGTACGGAGCTGCCGCGATCGCGCGTGCCTTACTTACTTTACGCATATATACGTGCCCCTCAAGTAACTCGCACGGAGTTGTATATGCATATATGATGCGCGCGCGGTCCTGAAAAGCATATATCAATACTTCACGCATGTTGCTGTAGCCCCTGCCCCATGGCAGCACACAAGGCATGCCTAAGCCCCCGATGGTATGCACCAATCAAATATGAGCGGACCCCCTAAATGGCCCCCCGAGGCACTCACCCAACTGGTTGGGTATATCCCATAAACTATCGATATAAACTATATGTTACTATATGCATCACCTTGGGGGGCAGCTCAGCTCTGCTGAGATCAACCGAGAGGCCCTGAGATCCCACACACTCCCATAATGCATTTTTTCATTTTAGGGGGGGGATCAGTTCTGTCTTTGTCACGGTCGGTTGGCCGGTGTCGCCTGAGTTCCAAAATATGCCCCTCAGGCAACTTGCACGGAGCCGCAATCGCACGTGCCTTACTTAATTACTTTGCGCATGCGTGCTCCTTAAGTATAACTCACACAGAGTTGCACATACGATGCGCACGGTCCTGAAAAGCATATACTTTACGTATATTGCCGTGGCCCCCGCCCCATGGCAGTACACAAGACATGCCTAAGCCCCCGATAGTGTGCACCAATCAAATATGAGCAGTCTCTGAGACCCCCTAAATGGCCCCCCAAGGCACTCACCCAACTGGTTAGGTATATCCCGTACCTAATATATCGGTCAACACGGGTGCGTGCGCCCCAGACAACTGCACGGCTTAATTAATTCACTTATATATAATTAACTATATGTATGCATACATTAATTTTATGATAAGAACCTAGAGAAGTATGTGCTCTTCAGACAGCTGAGCGCTTTAAGTTCTCCTACAGTGCACCGTTTGTTAAGAGAGGACACGGTCTCCATCGAATTAATCAGTCATACCCTCTTCCATGGATCGATCAACGTGATACATGCAAGCGAAAAAGATAAACATGTAAAGCATGAAAAATAAAAAATGTACGCAGAAAAAAGAAAAATCCAAAGAGTAAAAAAAGATAAATGCATGTAGCTCGCTCATACCGCACGTATAATATATTCGTCCGGTACAGCATATTATCACAGTGCCATATAGTCACGTGATCCCAGAATCAATAAACCACCTGCGCTAGAGAACGTGCACCCCCCCTTCCGTTTTGTCACTGTCTTTTCTCTATCGCTGTAGGCTTTGTGTGTAAAGAAAAGCCGCAAGTGATGCAAAGCATCTAGAACAAATCAGTCGAAAAGTTCAGAAGTTATGCCTACAAGTTGGAATACCATGCATTCAATTAAATTAAAAGAATACAGAGTCTACGTAACAACCCTTGCACACACATCCATTCACGAATTAGGAGAGGAGAAGTAGTGCATACTACTCCATATAAAAACGATCTATGCAAAAAAGAAAAAGACTATTGATACACTAGCAGCTCAGCAAACAAACACATGAGCGAATGCACCACAACCGATGCAGGGGCATTTGTCGAGAGTAACGTATAAGTGACATGCCCTGAAATTAAACCGCAACGCCCACCCCCACTTGTGATGTAAGAGAAGCCGTGAGCAAACCTACTCCTCTCTAGGGACAAAGATGACTTGCAAGAAATCGTGCCATCCCTTATACCTGAGAGACATTGAGCCATCGGCCTACAATTTGGGTTAGCAGACTCAAAAAGTACGATTTCAGATGCATACAGTACGCAGAACAATGACAAACCGAGCACTGTGTACCCTGCTTGTCTTTTTAGTATACAGCTGGAATGATAGAAGTCCTGGCTTTGCAAGGATACCATGAAGGGGTCATCATTCAAGAAAGAAGAGGACCAAGACCAGGCTAAAACCGACCTGTCATCCATGTACCGAGCCATAAACCACTTGTCACCCTTCTATCTAAAAATGCCAGCATCCGTAGCCCTTCTTCTCTCTTTCTATGCAGCATAAAAACAAGCTCCTCCAGCAGAACAAGGGCTCCCTTGAGGGAAGCCTTCCCACTGTCCAACCTGCTTCCCCAATACAATAATCATATTAGAGGCAAAATCTACCGAGATAATCTGGGGCAGTAAGTTGAGTGGACATACAGGAGAAGAAGGGTGGTTTGAATGTGATGACAAGAAAGCAACAGGACATCTCCATTTTGAGTATGATAACCATGACTCCACCCCCGCCGGACCTACAACCCGCAAACAAACAGGCCTTTCCTTTCTTAAAATAATAAAACGATTCCTCCCCTGACTCTTCACAAGCGAAATGAATTCAAACAAAGAAGATAGAAAGTCAGACCAAGGGAGAGAAAGGAAATATGCTTTAATATCATCCACTATAAAAGATGCTCTTCCTGCAGGCCAGTGGGGAGAAAGTCGAACGACCGACGCCCGGTCCGCACTCCTGTCAAAAGACCCATTGAATTCACTCACCAACTCCTGAAAAGCAAAAACTGACGGAAGGTCAGCGTGTGGTGAGAAAATATGCAATAATCCATTCAAGGCCTTACACGGAAAAGAAAAAGGACCCCGCGATGAATGCTTTGCATAAGAGACTAACGCACGGAACTTTAAGGAGGCCCAAGATGCAGGGACCTCACCGCCCTTTCCCCATGACTTCCTCTCCGGCCACAAGATACCTGTACCGAATGAATGACCCTCCTCCGAGATACCCGTAAACTGCTTAAGAAACAGGTTTATCTCTGGAAATCAACTGGATTCATCAAACAGCAACGCCTCCCTCAACCTTACGTCTCGAGGTGATAGATGAATATATGCAGAATAGAAATATTTTTTTAAAAAATAATTTTACGGGATACACCCAACTAGTTGGGTGAGTGCCTCGGGAGGCCATTTAGGGGGTCCGCTCATATTTGATTGGTGTACACCATCGGGGGCTTAGACATGTCTTGTGTGCTGCCATGAGGCAGGGGCCACGGCAACACGTGCGAAGTATATACTTTTTGGGACCGTGCGTACGTCATATATATGTATGTGCAACCTAGTGTGCAACTCCGTACGAGTTACACTTGAGGGGCACGCATGCGCAAAGTAAGTAAGGCACACACGATCGCGGCTCCGTCAAGTTGTTTGAAGGGCAAATTTTGGAACTTGGGCAACACTGACCGACCGTGACATGTATCCCGTATCGCCTTGGGGGGCAGCTCAGCTCTGCTGAGATCAGCTGAGAGGCCCTGAGATCGCACGCACTCGCATATTAACGCATTTTTTCATTTTTGGGGAGGGGAGTCGCTTCTATCTCCATCTGTTACGGTGTCATCCGAATTCCAAAATGTGCCCCTCAAGCAACTCGTACGGAGCCGCGATCGCACATATCTTAATTACTTTGCATATGCGTGCCCCTCAAGTAATTCACACAGAGTTGTAAGTGTATGCTCGCATGGTCCTGAAAAGCATACTTCGTGCATATTGCCATAGCCCCCGCCTCATGTATGTACGCACCTGTACAAGACATGCCCAAGCCCCCGATGGTGTATATCAATTAAATTTGCGGACACCCTAAAGGGCTCCCCGAGGCACTCACCCAACTGGTTGGGTGTATCTCGTGTTATAAAGCCGCGTGTGCACAAAAAATTGCAAAAGTTGCGAGTCACACTCACCTTTAGGTTAGTGCCTCAAAAATCATGGTGGTTCCCATTATCTGTGCGCACGTAACTCAAGGTATCAATGTTAATACACGAGTTCATGCAGAGCCTCAAGCTGGGGCCGCTAGGCTGCCCTTCGAGGCACGAAAACCGATTAAATATAGCCGTTTTGTCAGCCACTTCATTTGCATGTTGCTTCAAAGATGTGCAATCACGTATACAATCCACGCAACCACTAGCACCGTGTCTGCGACTTAGTATATATTTGGACTTACTGCTCATACTAGTCTCATTCTTATATTGCTTTCATCTCACTGCGTGCTCTCAATGCCTCTCATTCGTTTACTTTATCCCACTGCACTCCATTCTCTCCTTCTCGCTTCCCTGTGTCATTGCACGATCGTCGTTGTATGCATACATCCTGCAGCTCTCCGACTGTATAAAATTATGCGTTCGTGCTAGCTCACTGCGCTGACATGTTCACTCATGCAGGTCTGCTTGCATTGGATGATGCATTCATTCCATGTGTATTTATCAATCTCTATTCATCTTATCACCGCTCAATCTCATAATAATCGGTTTTGCTGCGTGTTTTCGCATGACAATCCACTACCCTGCCTATTTCATTTCACTATTCTCATTACACTTTTGTATGCCATATCTCTCCCACTGTCATCTAAGTTGCCTCTTCGCCGAGCCTTTCACGCTCACATCAGCTCTCAAATCAAGTCTCATTAATTTAAAATCTCAGTCTTCTCAGTTCAGTGCTCTAATTTCAATACATGGCCTCTTCCCACTTTATTCTTTCCCATGTTTGGTTCTTGCTTTTTCCTGCCCACAGTCATCAACTCATTGCTCTAAGACTTATGCCCCAACTATCACCCGACGCAGACAGATGGGCATGCAGACAGGCAGGCAGGCAGGCAGGCGCAGGCAGGCAGGCAGGCAGGCAGACAGATATTCCAAACGACAGAATAAACAGACCCATAAAATGAGAGAATGACACTGGCAGAATAGCAGAAAGGTAGAGAAATATGCAAAGCCTAGGGGGGGGCACTTCAGCCGGTTACACCATGGTTACTAACCCTACAGTATCACCCCCCCCCTACAACGTATGACATATAGCTATTAGTCAAAAGTGGTGTCAATCAATTAGTTACGTTTGGTTACTCACAAAACTGGCTTCAAGATTGTTAAACAATTCAGGTTATGATCAAAAATGATGAAAAATGATGTGTTACACTCACTTTGCCCCCAAACTCCCCGGGTAATCCGTAAGCTTTTTTTGACCTCAAAAATGAAGTAACCTCCCTTAAGAAGGCTTAGCATTCAAACGTGTTCTAAACATCATTTTAAATGTTTTTAAAAGTTGAAAATTTGGTTGGTTACTGAGGTTAAAATGTTTATAACCGGGTAACCTGTAACCTCTTTGTATGACAAAGATAAAAAGGGGGTAACCCAAAGTAACCACGTAGCCTACACTTCAAAAAGTTTAACTGTTACACCAGATTTTAATGTAACTTGACCAGACGGAGCTCTAAGTTGCTAGACTGGCTCGCAAAAATCTGTTTTTGTTCATATTTTATGTTATTCTGGGCTTAAAATTTACCATAACCTTCCAGAGTGACCCCCCCTAGTGCAAAGCGATGCAAAGACGCAGATATGCTAGGCACTGCCAAGCAGGCAACCAGGCAGACAGACAGATACACAGGCTACTCTGAGACTCTCAGTGCCCCTGTTTGCTCACATCTGATATCAGAATCTCTTCACTTACATTTCACTTTTCTTATCTTACCTCTTTCATACCATTTCTCTCAATTCCGACCTCTTATCTAACCACTCAGCTATATATATCTCTACATGCCACCTCATAAACAAACTGTGAGATTTAGAAGTCATAATCCCACTCTGTTTCCATCTTAACGTTTCTTTCCGGCATGACTGAGCGTATTTCTGCCTACCTGCCTGTTGGTTCTCGTGCAGGTATGCCTTCCTGTGTGCTTGACTGCATTTTTAATTTAAAATTTGTCTTCTTTTCTGAGTGTGCTCAAAGTTCTGCCTCCCCGACAGTGTCTGTTTGACTCAGAAATTGACTGCTTTCTCATCATCCTAGCTAAGTGCCCGTTCTGTCTGCCTGACTACCTCCCGAATTTTGATCTTTCTGTTTATCTATATTCACTAAAAAGTTCTGACTGGGCCGCCCTTTCCAAGAACTGTCTTTAAAAATTTGCTATCCTGACAACCTCCCACATTTCGCTTTTCCGCTCTTCTATCTTTTCTCCCGTCACGGAATGAATCTCAGCCCAGACGAATTCCGAGATGCGATGACAATCCGATACCAGGGGAGGGTAGGGGGGGAGAAGAGCAGATGTGAGGGATGTGGGGGAAGGTGGAGTCTGCAACATGCCCTTAACTGCCCAGTCGGGAGACTGCCAACGCTGCAACATGACGAAGTCAACCGTACGTGGGCGAGTCTAGCAGCGGAAGCATACCCCGCGGGAGCGGTCCACGCAAAAGAGCCGATCATTAGGGAGGAAGGGGAGGTGCAGGGATGTCCGGCGCTAAGGGGGGACTTCCAAGTCCGGGGGGCCTATGCTCCACAAAGGCTGGCAATTTTTGACACCAGGGTGATAAACCCACACGCCGCCTCGAGGGAGAAGGTGACCTGGACTCAAACCCTCAAAGCAGCAGCAGAAGAAAAGAAGAGGAAACATGGGCAGGCAAGCGTGGACAGAGGGTGCGACTTCACTCCACTAGTGAGTGCGATCGACGGGACGATGGAGGGGGAGGCAAAGATGTTCTTGAAGAGGGTGGCAGAGCGATTGAGTGAGAAATGGGGGCAACATGTAAGCAAGACATGCGGCCGGATCCGAGCCCGACTGCAGATTGCCCACCTGAAAGCGGCAAGCGCGTGCATACGGGGGACCAGAGGAGTGCAAGGGGAGGGCTGGGAGGAAGGAGGAGTAGGCAGTGCACTGGTTATGACTGAGGGGTAGGAAGTACTTAGCAAATGCCGAAGAAGGCATTCAGATGGAGGAGCGTCAAGTATGAGGTCGTATGAGAGAGAGAGCTAGTAGCGAGAGCAGTAATCAGGACAGAAGGAAGAGATGAAAGACGTATAGGCCAGACGCTAGGAACAAACTTTAAGTCAATGTCCACACTTTTATCCTCTTTATCTGTTCTCTGTATTGTTCTGTATTTCTTCTTTCTTTCTGTCACTGCTTTCTTCATTCTCTTCCCTCTTTTCGTTTCTCTCTCCAGACGTATACCTCTTATTTTACATGTTTTTTCATAATAGCGCCTAAAAGTTATTTTATGATAAGTTTCCTCGACACAATCATACTCGATCGTCAACATCGACCGCCATTTATTAAACATCGCTCTTTTATATATGTTTTTCATGCATGATAGCACGTAAATTAGCCTAAATGGTATTGCATGGTAAGTTCCCTTGACTTGATCATACTTGATCGATAAGTTGATCATCAATATCAATCGGCATTAATTTATTAAATATACTTATAAAAAGCTTTTAGAATCAAGCGGTTTGAGAAAATTTAGAAAAATTTATACCGGATTACAAAACTTTTTTAACCGACTATTGATCAATGATTTCCACAGTTGGTATACATTATGGGTCCCATATACGCTGCCGCATAAGTCTGCTTATCCCATATTCGGCGCCGCCGCATTTGACCGTGAATCCATTTCTTATGAACAAGCTCTCCCCCTTATCCCATATACTGTGGGATAAGCAAATTAAATTTTTAATTTTTTTTGTGCCCCCATAGCATTTATCAAAGAGTATCCTCTAAGGAAGGTTAGAGAATATTAATACAGAATATGTTTACCCGTAAGTCTAACGAATTTTAGAATATTTTATGACATAGCTCTTATTTAATTATATTTAATCGACTAGTTGATTGATTGAATATGTAATTTTTTGAAAGTCATAATGATGTTAAATGTATTCAGTTCAGTAAATGTGTAATTGATGGATTTAGATACCAATAGTAGCTCAAGAAAAGATTTAGTAATCAAACCGTAATCTGCATGCTTATAAGTAGTTAGTTAGAGGATGCCTAACCCCAGTTGGAGCACTAAACTCCCGGGCGGCACATATATGCATGGTTGTTGTTTGTTAAGTCGCCGGTGGAGTTGATCAGTTAATCACTTTCTAGAATTGGGAGACAGACATCAAAAAAACAGGCTGGATGCGAGCATAGAAGCGATCGAATGACATTACGGATAAAGAGTTCAGATGTACTTACACCGGGGAGTGGACAGTTACAATCATTTGAATTAATGGATTCCAGTTCAGCCAGGCAGTGTAGGAATTCTCTTTCATCCAGCCACTTGGCACATGAAGAAAGTCTATGCATGAAGTTATCAACACACCGAATACAAGAATCACGTACACAGAGTTTGTAGTCACTACATTGAATATTTCAACAGACAGAGCACTGCTTTCACCTTGTGGGTTAAATGAGAGCAGACGTAAGAAACTGAACAGAGAGCCGTCGGTTACTGTGAGAGCAGATCGAGGGAGGGCGGAAAAGGAGTAGAGACCAGAGGTGGATTTGTTGCAAAGAAGAAACACAAACATGCGATGAGAGGAGGGAAAAACTTATTGAAGGGGGGTAAGCTTGGCAAGAGGAGGGAAATGTAAAGAAGCGATCGCCCCCGCCCGCCGCGTGCAGACCTCTTCCGCAACTGCATGTCTAGCTCTGCCCTTAAAGAAGAGAGAGCCGGTGCCTTGAACTCTCCGTCGCTGCTGCCCGCTAGTGCCAGGGTGTTGTGGTACTCCCACCCCCAACGAACAAACAAAATCCAGACCAGCCCAACGAAGCAGCCGCAAGGAGGCTCTCGAAAACTCTGGACAACGGGTTCCCTTCCAGGCATGCAGCATTGCAGCGGGAACGGTGTACATAGTTTGCAAGAGCGAGTACCACCAGTTGGCCACTCTAGAGCAAAGCAGGGCTTTTGCAGGAAGCAGGCCAAAAATACACAGGGAGGGCAAACGAAGACTGCGAGCAGACAGACGGCCCATATATATATTATGTTTGTTAACGTTTTCCTTTAGCCCGTACGTACGTCATAACACATTCACAAGACCTTAGTCACTTCCGCGCGTAAAGTGCGCGCACTCACTTGTTTTTATTAATAAATCGATACAATTTTTTTTGCGCGGTCGATCCTTTTATATATATATATATATATATATATATATAAGCCCCTGCCCTTGAATTTTATATGCACGATCTGGTTGTAGCTCTGTATTGATACATTTTTTTTAATTGTTTTTTTTGCAAAAAAAAAATGGTTGCTTCAAGGATCCCTATTGATTTTGCCCCATAAAAGGTTTTATCACGCGCGCGGTGCGTGCGAAAACAACGCAAAAAAATCGTAATTTATGGACTAACAGCCCAGCCACAACCTGTCTCCATAGTCTTTATGATCGAAGGTGGGCGTCTGACGTGTACGGAAAATCACAGTGATTAAAGAAAATTTGGTCCAGAAGAGAAAACCGGTAGATCAATAATTTTTTAAAGATTAACCAGTCATATGAGATAGAGTTTATCTCTCAGCATTGTTATCATGTATAAAAGTATAAAGCCTACTGATATATACTTACATAGCCCACCATGTATAAAACCTAAGTTCAAAATATTATGATCATAATTTTATGTATTTTGACCGTACAAAATTCAAGGGCAGAGGCTTATATATATATATATATATATATATATATTGAAAAATTGAAAAAAAAAAAACTATCATACACGTATATATATATATACTACAAGCCATGCATATATAGGGAAAAAACGGTTTTTGGTTAGCGACATATATATGCTTTCATTGTTTGATTCTGAGAAGACTCGAGATTTGGACCGCCTGTCATTGTTTGTCACAGGCCTCTGCCGGCTGTCCGTGGTCTGTTTTCGGAATCACCGACCGCTCGTCTTTCAAGTTTTCAGTTTCTCTCTCGTTGAAACCATGTCGGAACCTCTGAGAGGAGAAGCGGCAACATCTGAGCAGGAGTCTGCCCAGAACCGCAAAAAGCTCCTTGTGAAGGGCGGCATCATTGGAGGTGTTGTGCTTCTCGTAATTGGAGGCATCATTGCTCTCTGGTACTGCCTGGGTGGGTCGAAGGGTGATGGATCCGGCAACGGCGGTGATGGCGGCGGCGGAAAGGACGTAATGCGTCCCCGCGACGCTCCTGTTGGAGACCACCCCTACCTTGAGAAAGGCACCTTGACCAAGTTTGACAGAGAGTACAGTACTGGAATGAAGCTCATGGGCGCAGGTGCCTCTGAAGCTGACCCCAAGCTGTGCCGTTTCGGTGTCGCCTTGTATGTCAACGAGGCTATTGCAAAGGAGAAAATGGAGGAATTTGAAGGCCAGAGTGCAAAGCAACTGAGCTCTAACATGGCCTTCTACGAGAAACTCACTGACCCATCTGCCGGCATCCCTTTCATCATGCAGTTCAGATTTCCTGACGCATGTGAGACGTCCCTTGTCCCGCAATCGGTTCTGAAGATGACCTTCGAGGAGGCGAAGGTCAGTCTGAATTTTCATCCGCTGAACAACATTCGCGATTCAGACTCAACAAGCCGGGAATCAACGCAAAATTAACTCAAATTTGTGTTCCTATTGTTAACGGAACCCAGTGAGCCAAATGTCGGATCCAATTTATTTCTCTACTGCTCTCATTCAGGAGACGACTCGGCACTTCCACGTCTCTCTGACCTCCGTGTTTTTCCCTTCACGTTCCGCATGTCGATGGGTCCATCCATTCACCCCTCCTGAACATCATTGCTCACTATTCCAAATCTCTTCCGGTCATGTACATTGATATGCTGACCCTGACTGAACTCTGGATGCATGAATGCAGGAGAAGGGTCTCGGTCCCGTCTACGCCACCATCGAGAAGGAGGTCGAGAAGGCCGGGGGGATCCGTTCCATGGAGTCCCTCCGCCTCGACGCCTCCCTCCCCAACACCCTCAAGGTCGGGGCTGCCGATGCCAAGAACGAGGCTCTCGTCACCCCGACCTCCGACTACGGATCCCCCAAGGGCCCTCTTCCCGCCATTGCAGAGGGCGACGAGGCCGAGGAGGAAGGGGACGAACCCAAGAACGCTGAGCCAGCCGAGCCGAGTGCAGAAGAAGAGCCTGCCGAGCCAACAGAAGAAGAAAAAACCGCAGAACCTTCAGAGCCCTCCGCAGACGAGGGAGAGGACACGGGCTCTCCTGCCCCCTCTGCAGCCCTGCGCCCCGCCCTGACTGCCCTCGCCAAGTCCGACTTCAAGGACGAAGGCACCACGACGGACCCCGACACCAAGATCGAGTGGAAGAACACCGCCGTCTCCTACTTCGCCAAGGAGCTTTCTGGCTCATGGGCGTGGGAGTGCGCGTGAAGACCATCGGTCAGTCGGCGAAGAAGAACAAGACAAAAGGAACAAACACGCACATCGTTCAGCACTAGAAAGTTTCGTCCCTCTCCGAAGTCGCACTGTTTGTAAGATGACTGAGAGAATAGAAAGGAAGGCAGGCTCTTGAGGTGAAGCAAGCCTGTCCCCAGTGAGGCGGGTAACGAAGTGTGCGCTGAAGTTGATCAGCATCTCACGAAGGTCGACAGACTTCCGATGATTTGCTCCGCCACTCTTCTCCCAGTTTGTTTTGGCCCTTTCTCTCCCTTTCCTGCTCCTTCACTTTCCCTTCTCTTCTTGTCTCCTTGAGTGCATGATTGCCATCTGATGTATGCTTGTTTGTCTGGTTGCTTGTTTGTTTGCTTGGCCCTTTGGTTGCAGTTTTCGTTCCCTTCCAGGGATACTCTGCGGCTCTGTACGTGGACCCTGTGAAGGCCTCCGTTCCCTTCAAGAGCCTCTCTGACGAGGGCAAGGTCCCCTCAGACGAATTGTACAACACCCTCCTCTCGGGCCCTCCCTCTGTTCCCATGGTCAGTCAATCCATCAGGCAGGCAGTCAGGCAGTCAGGCAGTCAGTTAGTCAGGCAGTCAGGCAGTCAGGCAGTCAATCAGTCAGTCAGGCAGTAAGTCAGTCAGGCAGTAAGTCAGTCAGTCAGGCAGGCAGGCAGGCAGTCAGTCAGTCAGTGAGTCAGTCAGGCAGTCAGTCAGTCAGTCAGTCAGTCAGTCGGTCAGGCAGTCAGTCAGGCAGTCAGTCGGACCGTCAGCGTACTATGGGGCGGTCAGAGGGGGGCAGGCAGGGAAGTCTGAGCTGGGGCGGGATGCATCAGACGCGTTTTTGTGGATCTAGGAGCGTGGGACCGGGTAGCACCTCTTTCTGCTGGTGTCTGTGATTCGTTTTCTGGCTGGACTTCATTTGTTCGCTTTTTCTTCCTTTTCCTTCTTTTTTTTTCTTCCTACGACAGGTCCTGAAGCTCAACTTTGTGAGAGACATCACCCCGGATCAGCTGAAGGACGGCTTGTCGGCAATTAGCGGCGTCTCGGTAAGTCGGCTTTTGTGTTTGTGGTGGGTAGCTGGGGGAGTGAACGCAATGGGAGAAGGGCTGGATCCTCATATGAGTGCGCTCCCTCTGTGCGTTTTCTGGAGTGGGTTGAAGGTTGCGCTAGTAGGCAGATGAGTGAGACAGTGGGCCACTGCCTGCAGGGGCGACAGACTCAGTGGGCCTGTCGGTGATGGGTTAATTCATTCATTCCCTCTCCCCAGGCATTTTCATGACAGAGCAGCAAGCGGTCGAGGGCGAATGATGGAATGGAAGGTCGAATGAGAACATGACATTGCACAAATAGGCTGCCAGGCTTCACGGAGATTCAATGTAGTGCGTACAAAGAGAACGCCTGAGTCAAAGGATAGGATGGACTTTCTGATGTTCCTTTGGGTATTTCGTTGCTCGTTTGCTTTCGTACCCAAAGTTGAGCTGCCTTCCTGTCTCTCTCATCTTGTGCAGGGTGAGGTGAAGGCGAAATTCCTGGATGCCGTGAAAAAGAGCGCGGGTTCGGGGGTCAAGGCCGGAGACCTCTGTGAGATCTCTTGGCTGGAGGTTGGAGTGATCAAGATCGCCTGGGTTGACAAGTCGGGTGAGATTGCTTCAGGCAAATCGACCGCTGAGGTTTCTGACGAGAACCTGCCTCGGGAAGTGTTCAGACTCTTCTTTGGGTCGAACCCCATCTCCCCCAAGTTGAAGGACTCCGTGGGAAGAGCTGACAGGGTCAAGGAACTCGTCAGCAGATCCACTGGCCTGACCATCAAATCCGCATCCCCTTCTGCTGTGTCTTCTGTCAAGACGACCCCCCGTCTCCGTTCCTCCTCCTCCCAGAGGTCCCTCAGATCGAAACCCGCCTTCCAATTCTTCGACGAGGAAGACGAGCCAACGGAGCCAACTGAGCCAACTGAGCCAACGGAGCCAACCGAGCCAACTGAGCCTGTAGAGGATTCAGCCACCGAAGAAGAGAAGAACGGCGTCTCTGAGTATGCTCTGAAGGTTCTTGCTCGTTACACAGGGCCTGAATCGATTGCGCCAAAAGCAAAGAAGGCATTCGCAAAGTTTGCCGCAAAGATCATCAGCAAGAAAGCCCCCCCTTCCCCCAAGCCGAAGCCCGACACCCCCACAGGCGAAGGAGATGAGCCCACATCCCCCGATGCAGATACTGGAAAGGACGGAGAGGAAGAGAAGCCTTCCCCCGAGCAGCCCGTCGACGACGACGAATCCGATGAGGATACCGAAATCTCCCCGACGGTGTTTGAAGAGGAAGGCACAATGAAGGACTCAGCCACCGGCGTTGAGTACAAGAAAACAGACACACTCAAACTGTCGGGAGGCAAGAATATGTGGCTGATGGGCTTGGGCGTCCGTTCTAAATCCGTAGTTGGTAAGTCCATCGACACACGTGCTCTCTCTGTCTCTCTCTCTCTCTCTCTCTCTCTCTCTCTCATACAGGCATGCGGCAGAGAGAGAGAGAGGAGGCATGAAGACAGGAATGAGTCGAAAACTGCGTCTATCCTTCTGTGCGCCCGTCTGTCTGTCTGTCTGTCTGTCGTTTCTTGATTTTCTTTCTGTCCAGTATCACACTCTCCTCTCATATAACTCAATCCAAGTTCCCCTTCCAAAATGGGCTTCTCTAAAAGGTTGCCTGCGTCTGCTTAATTGTTCTAGTATCATGTTTGAGTGGCTGTGTGTCGCTTGATCTGATCCCCCGCCCTTTCCTTTCTCTGCCTCCTCACTTGAGTCTGCAGTCACGACAGTGAACGTGTACACAGTAGGACTCTACGTTGACCCCGTCCTTGCCTCAGTCGGCCTCGAGGGTGTCAGCAGCAAGGGACTGCCCGCCGATGAGTTCTACGAGAAACTTCTTCAGGGACCCCCTGCGGCTCCAATGGTCCGTTTGTGCGAGTGCGACCCCATATTGAAATGAATAGACAATACAGTGAGGTGCAGCGCAGGTCTATCTATCTCTCAGACCTCAATCCCATCTCAAACGTTTTGTCTTGTTCACTTCTGTTTCCGTGAATGTGAAAGGGTATTTGTCGGTAGCTGGCCCTCAAGGTTGGAATCCTGGACCCATTCTTTCCTCTGAAAAGTCTGTTGCGCGACTGAAATTCCACTTTTCTCTTACTCTCTCTGTCTCTGTCTGTCTGTCTGTCTGTCTGTCTGTCTCTCTCTCTCTCTCTCTCTGTGTGTGTGTGTGTGTGTGTGTGCGTGTGTGTGTGTGTGTTTGCACGTCTGTCTATCCTGTGGCGTCCAACAGATTCTGAAGCTCCACATGGCCAGGGGAATCAAAGTGAAGCAGCTCACCGACGCCCTTTCCGATCTCGGATCGGATGTCTCGGTGAGTCATACTTTCTTCTCGCCTCGGACACGGACACACACACACACACACACGCACGCACGCGCTGACTCTCTCTCTCTCTCTCTCTCTCCCTCTCTCTCACTCACTCACTCACTCACACACACACACACACACACACACACATACACACATGTTCGTGTGTATGAGAGTGCACCAGTGAATGGGTGAATGATCGAATCAAAATATTGAAGTGAGACAGAAGAATATGAAAAGAGACAAGAAAGAGCAGCTTTGGTGAAGAGGGAAGAGGAGCGAACAGAAATTGAGGAAGAAAATTGAAAATTGTAAGACGAAAAGAAAGGGAGCTGAAGCACAAGACAGACCAGAGAGGAGAGAGGAGGAATAGAGAAATTGAGGAATTGAAGGACTCAAACAACAGAGAGAAGGAAGAAGAGAACTAAGGGTTCCCTCATCAGAAAAGAAAAGACAAGAAAAGGATTGGTGAACAAAAGCAGATTTTCTGCAAAGATTGAAGTCCTTACGCGCCAAAAAATCAGGGAGGCAAAACCATTTATCCCCATTTTTTCTTTTTCCTTCTTCTTTTCTCATGCAGTCTGATGCCAAGGACACGTTCATTGAGACAGTGAAGAATTCTGTCGGCAGCTCTGTCGACAAAGACGACGAGGTTGAGCTCTCGTGGCTCCACCCTGACGTCATTGCAGTCTCAGGAAAGTCCGGAACCAACCAGCAAGAGGATGCCGCCGTTGCCCGTGGAGTTTTCAACCTCTTCCTGGGATCCAACGCCGTCTCCCCTGCCCTGAAGGATTCCATTCACAATCCCGAGAGAGTCGCTGACCTCATTGCCAGAAGAAAGAAGGCAGAGGAGGAAGCAGAGAAGCCCAAGCCCAAGCCAGGAGATGACACAAAACCAGATGACGACACCCCTCAGCCCACCCCGGATGATGACGACAAACCCGCTGACGGAGGTGAGGACAAGCCAGAGAAGCCCGACGAGAAGCCCGATGACAAGCCTGACGACAAGCCCGATGAGCAGCCCGATGACGACACCCCCCCTGCCCCCAAGCCCACCCCTGGAGATGCCGAGGCTCTTCTTCAGAAGGAGAAGGAGTTTGTGAATGCTCTCGAGAGAGACGCAGAGGTCAAGTCTCTGACTCGCTTCGACCCTTCTGTCTCCAAGATCTGGGAGTCCACTATGCTCATTCCCAACGCGCTCCACCCCAAAGACCCCAGCATGAACAGAGTCTTCACTTTGATGTCCGTGGGACCCCACGTCAAGCACTACATCCGTCAGTCGCATGTACAGCCGTTTCTCCCTGCGTATGTGATACATGTAACGGTCCAAGAAAGAAGGACCTTGCAATCTGTGTGTGTGTGTGTCGTGCACAGACGACGAACCTGGATGGAACGCTTCCCTGCAGCGTCTCCCTGCAGCGCGGTCTGATTGATTCTTCATCTTGGTATCGACTCCCATCTCTCCTGTGTGGGCTTCATGCTGTGACGCGTTGCCCTGATTTCCCCCAAATTTGCCTTTCTGGTTTCATGCTTCGTCAATGCATGTGACTTGTATTCTATCTATCTGTCTTTCTTCTTTTTCCTTTTGTTTCTTTTCTTTTCTTTTCTTCTCTTTTCTTAGTTTCTCTTCATTTCTTTTCTTTCTGTCTCTGGTCACAAAAATGAAGTCATATTGTCTGTCTGTCTTCCTTCTGAACCCGTCTTCCTCATTTTCTTCTCTCTGCTCAAATTCTGATTCCTTCTGCAGGCGAGTACTGGGGAGGGTATGACACCATCTACTCCGCCGGCCTTTACATCAACGGAAGAAACGTGACCTCGTGCTTCGATGGGAAGAAGGAGACCGTTGAGAACGTGGTGAGTGCACTTACTAATCAAATGGAATGGCTTTAGGAGAAGAAGAAGAAGACAAGTCAATTGTGATTTGGTGGAAAGAGGGAGACGAACGAGAAAGGATGCAGTGGGCTGCCGGAAGGGGGGCGGGGGGGGGTAACTCCATGCAGGTGCAGCATGAAATCAAGGACACTCCAAAAAAAGGCGCGTGATAAGTAAAATGACACGGGTACAAAATGAAGAGAGAACAGTCGTATCCAGATGAGAGAGCAGAAGACGAGATGTCTGGATTGTCGACCATCAAAGAAAAAAAGCTGTGCTGTTTTGCTGATTCCTGACTCCTCCATAATCCCTCTAGTCCCAGCGGACGTATCGCCTTTCTGAAACTTATTCTATTCCCTCCCTCCTCCCTCTGTCCCCCCATGCAGAAAACCCCCCTTGTCGGAGAAACCGTTCTCGACTGTGTCATGAAGACCGATGCCGAAATTGCAATTCGCATCGAGCCCACTCGCCAGACCACCATGAAGGAGATCGGAAGCAGAACCGAAGAGGACATCAGAGCCGACTTCATTCCTGACGTTCCAGCCGAAGACGGCGAGTCCTTCCCTGGATGGACCTGGGATGAGTCCAACCAGTTGAAGGATCTCGCAGAGACAATCGCAAAGAGCGGCCCTGCCATGTACATCGGACCCGGTAAGAACGACCCGAAGAATGGCGATTACGGAAGCGTCTGGCTTGTCCTTTCCGGAAGCATTCAGCGTGTCCGTGCATACTGGCAGGCTCCGGGCACCTCGGGGGTTCTGACCGAGAGGCCCACGAAGATCATGGTCGACGAGGAGTACGTCTGGAAGGGGTTGCTCGAGAGTTTCCTCGGAGAGAAGAGCAAGGTCCCCGACCTCCGCGTGAGTGACTTTGCCCTCCTGGTCGATGCCGTCAAGCGCACAGAGACGGCAACGGGCCTTCAGAAGGCTTCCGACGAGTATCCTTCCATGCTCGTCGCCACTGCCTGATCATGCGAAGGAGAAAAAAAAAGAAGTGGGAGGGGAAGGGGGAAGGGGAAAAGGGAGGGGAAAGGCATGGAAAGAAAAGAAAAGAGAGGAGGAGTTAGAAAGAAGAATGAAAGCGAGGTTGAGGAAGGTACTTGGCCGGTTTGAGGCACTTCAGACACACTGTAGGAGGTGCAAGAGTTGGAAGGAAAGTTTTTTTTTTTCCTCGAAGAGGAGACGGGGGAGAGCTTTAGAATTCAAATCTTCGATCGATCAGAGGGCAAGATGGGGAGGAAACAAGGGCGCTGATGTTTTTTCTGTTTAAATTTCCTCCTCAGTCATCCGCATTTGACAGAAGTGAGACGGTTCAAGTCGTCTCCCTCGACTTCCATCCCTCTTCTGGCTGCATATATCGATAGAATCGTACTTACTCTCTTCTTAACAGATCTTTCTGTTTAGTAAATGCGAAAGAGGCCCGAAGACGTTCGCGTCTGGTCGCACAAGAGAGACGGGGGTGGGCAAGAAGGGAAGGACGTGGGAGAAAGAAAACCAGACGAAGACAAATTATAGGCAAAAGAAAGGGAGAGGGGGTCACTGGCAGACTGGCAGTAGCTGAATTGAGGCCCATTTGAGGGAGCGTTCTCTGCTTGACCTGAAAGGGAAACAAGTGGAAG
Source organism: Chromera velia (assembly GCA_018398765.1). Lineage (NCBI taxonomy): Eukaryota > Chromeraceae > Chromera > Chromera velia. Next base: position 15,453 of record JAHBMJ010005739.1, on the reverse strand, counting down.
AAAGAAGAGAACAGCACGGGACTAGTTGAACTACGAAAGCTCGAAGAAGATGTTTGAAACCTAAGATCACCAAATGTGTCAAGATTGAAGGCAGAACGAAGTCTGAGGAAACGATTGAGGCCACACTGGCAGGCGCCACGAGCTGGAGAGAAGTCAGGCGGTACCCCTCAGTGACTCACTGTGAAAAGAAAAGAACACGTCAACTGACAGGCGGATGAGCCTGTCTTTTCATTTGTTCTCTTTCTTTCATATCTAGCAGGTTGATCACTAAGTTGATCACCAATTGAGCAGTGAAACACAAAACCCCTAGATACTTTCCCAAACATGCAGACTTCAAACCTAGCTCAATAGCTTCACAGCTCAATGAAAATTAACATTTTTCCATTTTATTGATACAACTCTGCACTAAGAGTGCCTAAGAGACTGCCAGTCAAATCTAACTTAAACTTAAAATTATATTATGTGTTCAAGTTATTTGGGCTGTCATCCTACTAAGCTGTTACCATACATATTAGCATACATATATTAAACAGCAATATACTGTTAATTACAAAACATGAAATGTGTATAAAGATTATTAAAAAACAGACTTGGGGAGATAACCACTGGCCTAGTGGGAAACTTGTATGATATAATTTTATTCTCGATCAGTATTCTGATAAAGAAGTCTCAATCAGATTTGTACAGATTTGAATCAGTGAACAGTATGAGCTGAAAAGACGTGGCAGTCTGACGTGCAAAGAGACACAATATTAAGGTAAAAAAATGGGGCCCTATAACATGGGGGGAAAGCGGGGGAAATCTAAAGAATCATAATTAGAGATTCTTTTTTTTTTTGCAAGATTGATCGAAAGAAATTTTTAGAGAACTATAGTTACAGATCGAGAACATTCATTTACTACTACTAGTAGAGAATGGGATGCTTTGTCCCCCCTGTCCGGCCACCTTATGGCGTCCAAACAGACTCGGAAGGTAAAGCGAGGACACGAACCTATGAAAAGGTTAAGAGAAGGAACGTGAGCAACACTAACTCAAGCAACACCTTACAGGTTCATGTAAACGAGGTCTCAATGAATCAGACTCAATCCTACTTTGACTCTAAGAGGTTCTATCGAGCGTTGTGATCAGACTTCTTCTGACTCCACATGAATCCGACTTGATCTATAGATTCAATGGCTTCGGCTGACTTCAACTTTAGCTTCAACTCGAACCTGCCGTAGGATGTTGCTCAGACAACATGTTGCTAAAGAGGCCAAACGTAGACTTGCATTCATGCGCAGAGCTTCGAGTGCGACACGTATAAGCAGACTGTATATACGCGCGGCGGCGGAGCATGACATCGGTACGCAGGCTCATTCAGATACAGCGCATGCGAGGGTCCAGAGGGCGGCGCCACAGAGTAGGACTCCACAGATCCTCCCCGGCCACAGACAGGAAAATCGCATCCTCACGATCAGCCAAACACATCCAAGCATACGTGAAAAGGAAAAAAGAGGCGAGTGATCGAATGAGCACGATCAACCAGATGCAATGCAAACCTATGTAACCAACAGAATACCTTTAAAGAGGTAGTCGAAAATATCCAGATGCGAAAGCTGACAAGCAGAAAAGTTTTCTTCCATTGACGCAAGTCAATCAGATTAACGTGCACAAAGGTACTATCACCACTGCCTCGCCGGCAATGCCAACCCACCAGGTCTTTCCTCAAAAAACCTGTTTTAGGGACGTTGGCTTGCTTGTGGCCTGCAAAAGCACACTATCTCTACCTGACGGCAGAGCCTATCACTCGACGGCCGCAAGCTTCCCAATGCAAGGTTTTACGTTTCCCCAGCTTTCTATTAACCTCTCATATCTCTGTAAAAGAAAGAACGAGACGGAAATGCTAGACAGAAAAAGCGACAGAGAGCAAGACACAGTTAGGCGCAGTCAGGCCCGCACAGTCATATGCACGCATACATCCCCATACCGATGCATGCGCTCGCAGTCGTTTACTTTCCTTTTCTTCATCTTCTTCTATTTCGTTCTGTTACTCCTCACTCGCGCTTTGCTTTCCCCTCTCTATTTTTTTTCCTCTTCCGAGACGCCGGCTTCGCACCAACATGGCAAACTTTTAAGTCAGACGCGTGAACGCGGCTACATAGAGGCAAAAGTAAAAGGATATACACTCTCAATAATATACCCTGCATCACAAGAGTTCGTTTCGATGCAGCCAGTAGAAACGGGATAGTATCAGAGGGCACCGGCAGGCGGCAAAACAGAAAGCGGAGACGGCGCTAATATAAAAACTTTAATAGGGAAAGACAAGCTCATTCCGACAAATCTCCACTCTTCAAACTCCTGCGCAGTTCCACCGTTTCCTTTTCCTCTCATTTCTCTTTCATGCCGCCTTTGTTTCCCTTGAAGCGAGACGGAAAAACAAAGTAGTGCCACCTCCAATACCTCCATGGCATCAAAATAAAGATGCAGATCGAACACTACCAATGACAGACTGATCGAAAAGAAAGAGGCGGAACCGGCGGAAAGAAAGAGGTAGCTAACTCCATTTTCCGACTTCGTTTCACTTGCTCCCACTCCGTCTCTCTCTCTTTCTTATACCGGCCTGCTAGAAGGAAGCGGGCGATAAACAGAATAGCATACCTATAAGAAAACCCCTTCCAGTTCTCTTTTCTGAATGAAAGTAGACGGGCAGATGGAGGTACGAACGAAACGTGAAGAGACGGAGAAAACAGAGAAACGGCAGCAGAAAGCCTCATGCACACATATGTTTATACACAATGTCATTTATTCACATCTCTTCCTCCTCTCCCTTCTATCTCACTCCTTTCCCAAAGACTGTGTACACGTCTGTTCGCTTGTCGTCAACAACACCGTAGATCGACTGAATATATAAAAACAGACATCAACGAATGAACGGCACCTGGTCAGACGTATCCGATTCGGAGGGAGACGCCTGCCGGCACACCGTCTGGCTCCAAGCAGATGCATGCGCAGAGACGGCTGGCTCCACCAAGGCTCCCATCCAGGGCTCCTATCAACTTCCATGCTACAAGGCAGAGAGGTGATACCCAGAGAACCCAGAGGGCCTCCAAAGCACCGGCATCCCCCTGCAGGGAGAAGATGCAGAACGGACACCAAGACATATACGGGCTGTCCCCTCACTTTTTTTCTTTTTTTTTCTTTCTCGTTCAACAGACATCTCTTTCAAGATTTCTTCTCTCTTTGCTCCTCCTCTACTCATTTTCTCTCCGCCTCTTCCAGTCTCTTTTCTCAAAGGAGGAAAGTTTAACCAAGGATAACCCGAAACATTTTAAATCAGCAGAAGGAAACGAGAAGGAGACAATGAATGAAGGCGCCCCCTCATGTGCTCATGCTCTCAGCTACACGAGGGGTCTGACTCCCAAGCTACGTGCAAAACAAAGCCAAGAGAAGCCGCGAGAGATTAAAAATGGTCACTCTTCCAAAAAGAGCTCCAGAAGTTCCAAATGCGTAGCACATGCGGCGCTCGGCTTGTTGTTCTCGCAGTCCACCTTTTTGAGGCTCAGCTTTGCAATGAGCTTAATCCTTCCCCCGAGTTCAGTGCAGGGGCGCAAGGGCGGTCCCAGGCAGTCGTGGGCATGCGCAGGCACAAACGCATGGCGGCGGCAATCAGGCAGTCCTCTGCCCGCGTCTCATATGTAGCTGACGTAGGGGTAGGCAATCGACTTCGAGTTCTCATTAACAGAAGGACTCGGCCGTCTTGTCGAGCACAAACATACTTCGCGCGCCGTGTCAGTAGCGGTCAGTAGCTGCATAAAGGGAGGGAGGGAAGGGACTGGACACATTGCAGACTGCCCCACTGGTTTCTTTCTATCTTGTCTCTTCTTTCTGTCTCATTTCATCCCCTTGCTGCTCCTTTTGATACATGAACTCTTAACTCCGGGCAAAAGGCCGGCAGACCCACGCAGACGCTTCAGTCACGCTCAGTCACGGTCGTTTTACTTACTACTACTTTGTATGCTTTCGGCTAGCCTCGATTCGATTCGCCCCCCCCACCCTAAAGAACCTCTCCTTCCTGCCCTTTCCCCTACTCCCTTTCCCCCCCTTTTCTTGCCCTTTCCCCTCTTTCCCCCCTTTTCCTTTTCTCCCCCCTTCCCCCCCAGGCCTTTCTCCCCCCCTGTCCCCCTTCCCTAGCCCCCTCCTTTCCCTGAAAGACTTTGTGGTGCCGACGCTGGCGAGAGACAAGGTGGCAGCTGCCGTGTGCCCTGTTTTGTCTCTCAGTAGGTCTGCTGCGACCCTTCTGCCTCTTTTGCCATCGAGGGCAGGCTCGATGTCATTTTGTACCGCTTCCTTACTTCCCCCTCCTTCCTACTCCAGGCTCGCCGCATCGGGGTCCCAGAGCAGAAGGCCCTCCCCGGCTGGCACACCGGCCGTCACTGCGTTGTTCTGTGTGGTATGCCACCATCCGTTCCTTCTGTCTGTTTAACATGCAAGCAGAGTCTCACGCACTCGATCGAACGGCCACTCATTGAGCGATCCACACGACACCCGGACAACCATAAGCGACAAGCTCACTCTTGGAAGAAAATGGCAGCATTCAAAATTTGTAGACACATGGAGAGACAAAGGGCGTCTTTTTATGTTTGAACGCTGTTGGAGGACCAGTCCAGACAGACCTAGACATGCTGGAGGTGTTTGTAGGCCACAAAGGTGGTCAGCCTCGCGCAGACAAGCAAGCAACCAACAGCAAAGACAAGTGAAGGTGATCAGCCGACACTCGTCCGGAAGATGGAGACAGTTACAGAATCAAAAGGCATAAGAAAAGCACTCTACTGGCCATTTGGATTGCGATCTGCTCGTAGGCGGCATTCTCAATGAAATCAGGCTCCTCAAAATCCCAAGCAACACCAAACAACGTCTCCACCATCGGCTTTGGCGACCTCCAACGGTCTTTAGGTTCTCTACCCAAGGACAAAGGCAAAGTCCAGGATCAGACTCGAAGGGGATCTCCGAAACAGGGCTCCAGGCAGCTTGGGACGCAAGGGGATGCTGAATTCCCCTACTCACGGTCTTTGCCTGACCGTGCCTGTATCGTTGCAATCGGATTTCAACTGTTGCGCAAAGAGACAGATCTGATCTCCATGACGCATTGGAGTCCCCCGAAGTCGTAAGGGGTCCCCTCATTTTGACACAAGGAGCGGCACCAAAAAGGATAACCAGGAGTCAGCAGCGGAAACAAGACAACCACGAGAGACAGACTTGGATCTGATCTGACTGAAGAGACGTCTGTAAGCTGAGTTGGCAACACTATGCAAACTCAAAGCAGCGGCGCTTTCCTACGTCTGGGGGTGGATGCCAGCCTTAATTCTGGGTTTCTTTCTTCCTTCACTGCTGACCAGACAAGCCGCATTCACGGCCATAGCCAGTTTTGATAAGGCAAAGCTTTGTAATGAAGAAAATTTGAGGAGACAGCGAAAATCTGGGGGCATGACTCGAAGAGGTTTCCTTCTGGGGCAAGACGGGGATTGTACAGTATACGCAGGCCTTTTTGGGTAAGCTTTGGGGCCTTGTCACACTGACAACAGCTCAGTATACTCTTCTAGTGAGAGAATGATGGTTTAGATCTGTTTGATCTGTTTTTGATTGACTGCATACAAATCTGTTCAAAGGTCTTATACACAATATGTATATCTTTACGCTTCTTGTATAGTTGTTTCGACCTTGCAAAAGGTCTTATCAGCAGGATTCAAAGGTACAGTCAGTTAGAAAGGGGAAAAAAAAACAAAGTAGAGGGATAGTTGCTCAGGGACTCTACAAAAATTTTTAGAAAAGTGATAGAAAAGTTGTTAGAAAAGTGATAGAAAACTAGCTGATAGAAAAGTGATAGAAATTCAAAGTTAGAAAAGTGATAGAAATTAGACTTTAATTTGTAATATGTTAGAAATTATAGTTAATTTCTATCAAATGTTAAAAATGTTAGAGAAGTGATAGAAAAGTTGTTAGAAAAGTGATAGAAAAGTGATAGAAATTTGATTTAAATTTCTATCACTTTTTTAACATTTCTAACATTTGATAGAAATTACAGAAAATGTTAGAAATTCGAGTCAATTTGAATTTCTATCACTTTTTTATCAGTTTTCTATCACTTTTCTATCACTTTTCTATTATTTTTCTATCACTTTTCTATCACTTTTCTAACAACTTTTCTATCACTTTTCTAATATTTTTTGTAGGGGAGTCTGAGAAGGACGTTGGTAAAGGGAGGCAGGTCGTATGGCTCCGACTGATGAAACTCTTATGAATTATCGAATTACAGTCACGGGGAGGAGAGATCTCGAATTCCCCTTCTGGTTCAGCTTCCCTACTGTTCGTGATTTATATGTCTATCATCGTTCTCAGAGAGTCTGTCAGCATATTCTTTTAGTATAATCACTTCGATCTGGACACAATTGTATTCCAATCGATACGCTCTGTATTGCTCAGACTGCAAACTGCATAAAGAAATTATGTAATTGAATCAATGCAATTTGCATGCATGCAGGCAAATTAAATACATACGCTCATACAATGCGCGCGCCTGCATACAACCTTCCACTTTCTTACGCATTGCGCCTTTGGTCTCGCCAAAATGCTTTAAGATTCGTCAGCGCATTACTTTCTTTTTAAGCGGAGCGGTGCTTTCATTCCCTTTTTGACTTATTACTCGAACAAGGCACGACATCGTCTATGCTTCATCTGCTTTCTGTTTTTCTTCATTTATCATTGAAGTGAGAACTTTGCCTCAAAGGATTCGTCAATACATTTGAAGACAAGTCTGCAAGCAAGGCGAGAGAGATCTCTGACATTCTGTCTGGTGAAAGAGTGTTCTCAAATTACATCCAGACACAACGATCGACTCTTGCTTTCACTTATATAATATATGAGAATAAGAAAAAGACTGAAAGATCACAGATAAGGAGAGAGTTCTCTATTTTTCTATCCTTTTCTTTTCGAGGTGCTGTTCATTTTTTTTTTTTTTCAGTCCTTACTCACTTTCCCAACCATCTTTCCACCCTCCTGACTTGTTGCCTCCTGTCGGTTTCATTTCGACATGCGCCCCGACAAAGGCATCCGGGTTCTCCTTCCACCTTCTCTCGATCACTGCCGCAATAGCAGGATCATTTTTTACGATCTGACTGTTTAGGGCAGTGTTGATCGCCGTCTCTGCTACCACCAGCCATGCCTTTCCCCATGGGTACCCTTGCTGCTCTTTCTCTTCCTACACATTACCCACAAGGACGGTCTGCCCCACTTCTGTATCACCACCTGATGAAACTCTTATGAATCATCAAAATAAAGTCACGGGGAGGAGAGATCTCGAATTCCCCTTCTGGTTCAGCTTCTCTACTGTTCGTGATTTATACGTCTATCGTCGTTTTCAGAGAGTCTGTCAGCGTATTCTCTTAGTACAATCACTAACAATCACTTCGATCTGGATATAATTGTATTCCAATCGATACGCTCTGTATTGCTCAGACTGTAAACTGCATGAGGAAATTATGTAATTGAATCAATGCAATTTGCATGTATGCAGGCAAATTAAATGTATACGCTCACACAGAGCACGCGCTTGCATACAACCTTCCACTTCCTTACGCATTGCACCTTCGGTCTCGCTAAAATGCTTTAAGATTCGTCACCGACCTGATGCGTCCTAAGCTGATATAACAGCTCTGATTGGAAGTTGAGGGCATGTACAGATGAGCTGACCACATCTTCAGTTGAGAGTCAATCACTTCTATTAATTACCGGGAAGGATAGACTGATTCGTTCTTGCGTTTCTAGGTTTCTGCATGTGTTTTCTCCTATGAGGAAGACTGACTGATCCTAGTGCCCTGACTGACTTGTGTCTACTACCCAGGGGGACAAAATTAATGCATAATTTTTTTAAAAAAAACGAAGATTTGAGTTTATCAGATTGGACCAAGCTGACCAAGTGGACTTAGTGAAGACTTATACTAACTAGTTGGGTCCTACGGGCCTCACATTGGATCAAAAATTTAGTTTGAAGTCCTATAATTTTTTTTTCAATTCCTAGAGCGCTCCTAGACTACCATTTTTCAATTTTACAGATTTAACATATAAAGCAAAACGACAGAGCTATATATAAATAGGAAGTTATCTTCTAGTCTGACGTTAAATTACTTTTACTAGGAAGTCAAATCTATCCCAAACGGTCTCCACCATTAAAACGGTCTCCAAAAAAAAGTAAAATAAAAAATATTTTTATCGTTGTTTAAAGACGTTTAAATGATACAAACGAGTGTCAAAACGCTTTTTAAACTCTAATTTTAATCAATTCATTCATCGATCATTTTATATGTATATTATGCATTTCAAAAATTATAATTTAAAAATTATATATTTATATAGGTCGATATATTATATAGACCTAAGTGTATATAGATTAATTCATGCATTTATGTATAAAATAAAAAAGTATCTCCTATTTAATTAGCTATTTAGTTTTTTAACACTTACTTCTAGCTAGTAGCTACTTTGAACAACAGTTTTAATTATTGATCTAGTAACGTTTTTGTAATTTACGAAATAATATTATAATATGTACCACAATTAATGTTTTAATATAATAAAATTATCTATCAATCAATCAATCAATCAATCAATATTCTAAGCATCAACTCAAACATAGTGGACTTCAAGGCACGTTTCCTAAATTTTTCTCTTTCTCTTTCTCTCTCTCTCTCTCTTTCTCTCTCTCTCTCTCTTTCTCTCTTATACATACACACACATACATACACACACACACACATACACACACACACACACACACACATACGCATGCACCTGCCAATGGCCAGGAAACCTTAGAGTCTCTTACATGCAATTCACAACAAATCAACAGATGCAGGTACAGACCATGCAGAGAAGAGAGAAAAAACGCTGTAAGGAAACGGTTACCTCCCCTATGCTGTTGGACTGTCTCTGTTTTTATCTTTTTCCCGTCTCTAACTTTCTCTCTCTCTCTCTCTCTCTCTCTTTCTCTCTCTCTCTCCCTCTGCCTCTCTGTGAAGGGAGAAAAGAGAAGGGGGAAAGAGAGGACGGAGGCTGAAGAAGAAGGAAAGCGATGGATGATTCTGTATATAATCAATCAAGCACGCTCTTGTCTCCTCGTTCGCACTGCCGAATCAACCATTTTTTCCCCCTCGACGATTTTGCGAAGTTCTTCCAGCAGACATCCGTCCAGTCATAAACTTGGTCCAAGACGGCAAAAGGGAGGAGTCCAGCCTTTGTAAGATCGAATCCCCAGCACACCACAGTATCCATCGACTCCGTGCTGACCTGGTTGCACAGAGAGTGAACGCCAAAGACATCATTAGCATCGAACTATCGGACCTTCACCTCTTTTGAGGAAATTACTTCCAGAACCTGAGATAGCAGAGGCAAAGTAAAGAATGGCTTTGTGTGTATTTGATGAATAACCGTGCATCGATTTCAGTTCTTTACGTGCGGCAGTCCTAAACACAAATCAGACATGGACCTTTAATTTTCTATATTGTGCAGTGTACACTTGTACAGTGCATCGCGGTGTACACTGCCAGACGTCGCAACACTTTGAAAATTGTAAACCAGCGCGAAGGCTCAAAACACATGCCAGCAAGCCACTGCAGCGAGAACAGCTGAGACCTGCCTTGGCAATCCAGACAGGGACCTTCTCCTCATCGGTGTCTGGGTTGAACATGATCATGTCACCCTTGTCGACTTTGTTCCCTCTGAGGACACAGGAGCCATTCTTCAGGTCGTCGAAGAAGGAGCAGACTAGTTTTTTGGGGGAGAGAAGGTCATTTTGGTGGTCCTGCTCAGAAACGCCTTCCTCCCGCTCCTGACCAAACTGGGCCGGATGCTCATCGATGAAGTCCCTGACTTCCTGTGCTGCAGGCACAGTAAGGATATGTTGAAGATCCACAACTAATTAAGACAATCTAGAGAATTATTTTGAGTGCCAAAACAGAAACTGAAAAAGGTGAAACCACGGAAAGATGGATACTTATTTGTGCAAACGCTCTCGTCCTTTCTTTCTCGTTTACTTTTTCCTTTCATTTTCTGCACAAGCTGACCCACTTCGTGCTCTCTTTCTGGGATGCTCTTCTCCTCCCTGGCCGGCACGGTAATCGTTCTGCTGTGCATATGCCGCGTGCAACTTCTTCATTGCTTCGTCAAGCCGGTGATAAAAAGCTTCTTTGGAGTTGACAGCTCTACAAAAATAGGAGGGACAGAAGACACAAACGAGAGATGGCAGGAAGCGGATGAAAGAGAATAAAAAAAGTAACAGTCTCTGTATTACAGCTGCATGTGTGCGAGTACAGATCAAAGAACAAGTCAAAAGAACACTCACTTCAAGGAAACATGAAGAAAATATGAGTATAAGATATGATGCAAATCAAGGAAGAGAAGTATGCCAAATTAATTGAATAAGTAGAACCTCTCGGAATGCAATTTTTCGCTGACTAACCGCGGAGTTCTGTGCTCCACCGTGTTCCTCAACCATCTCAGATCGTCGGAAGACACTGCCGTGGGAAACTTCTTTTCCCACCGGTTGAAGGTTCCAAGAAGCTCCTGCTTGTTGTCGAACTCAGTGGGCAACACTTGCTCAACAATTCTGCAAACAGGTCAGATGAGTGTGGATACAGTCATCCTATACAGTCTTGCCGAATTATGAGCGCGTACTTTCAAGACAAAATCAGCACCTGCAACCAGCTAGAAGGCACCCCCCCTCCGATTGACGCATCTGCTCCATGTCTCCAAAAGCTTCCTCGGAAACCGGACGAACGGACGGGCAAAGGAGTAAACCGAGTCTGTCAGCCATTCCTTCCACTTGACGTAGACTGTGACTGCACCGTCCTGATCAACCCCCCCCCTGGAAACGATAAACTTGTATGCACGGTTGATGTCTGCAAAATATACACACATATACACACATACACAGACACACACACACACACACATACAGAGAGACACACACATACACACACATATATATATACACGCACGCACACATACACACACACACACACACACACACACACACATACACACACACATACATACACACACACACATATATACACACACACAGACATACACACACACACACACACACACACACACACATACACGCATACACGCACGCACATATACACACACACACATACACACACACACACACACACACACACACACACACATACACACACACACATACACACACACACACACACACACACACAGAAGGAGAGTGAGAGGGAGAGGGAGACAGAGACAGAGAGAGTAAGCGGAAAGAAAGAGACACATAGACTTTTGTCCTGTATGTATGTGGGTATGTGTGTGGGAGTGTGTGTCTGTGTATGTGACAGTCGCGATTTATATGTGGAGCATCTTTTACAGCCATCAATTGACACAGGCTCAAGCAATCTGTTGTAGTCTAATAGAAGAAGACAATGACAAAAAAGCACGGGCATTTTTACGTACAACATTGATCCCGTGCACTGATACTTAAAGCGAGTGATGTACGGGCTGAGGAGCTGCTTGAAATCGATAATGTCATCTAAGAAGTCGCACTCAATCTTTTTCAGTGACTGCAACCAAATTTGCTGGAGCTGTTTGTAGGTCACAAAGTTTTTTTGGAAGAGTGCCCTGCAGACAATCGACATGTATTCAGCAGTGATAGCGATTCCATGCAGACAGGAATACAATCTTACCGTCCCAATTGGAGTGACACGCGACGCCGCATGAATGCAATGAGAAATGCGTGGTCCATTTAAATGGAAGAGGAGATCTTGAAGCCACTTGGTTGTGCCACACGATACCGCAATGCACTATAATACGAATGTGCCATACCGACTTACTCGGCCATCTTTGCGAACAAGGCATCGAGCCAGTTATAGGTATGGCCAACCATCAGGAAGAGGATGCCAATTTCCTGTACACCGAATCCGAGAGCCACTAACAGGGCTGCAAATGCTAATGCAGTATGGTTTTTACCTTCCTTCGACGTGTTGTCTACCACTCACCATATAGTGGAAGGGACATATCCCACTTGGATCTGCAAAATCAATGAAACCCGACTAAGTCTCAGACTGTTTTTTATCTACACAAGCCCTCAAAACAAAGTTAGCAGGGAGTTACTGAGTCAGACAAGTGGTCGCACAAACACGGAAAACAAAGCCAACCAGCATGCAAATTTGTGGAGGACACGAAGCGACTGACCACCGTTCGCACCAAACCCCAGAAGAGAGCCGAGCAACACATGTTGGCATCGTGTTTGACGTCTTTAAAGAGGGAGAAGATCTTCGGATTCACCCCACTGGGCCCCGGGAACCGGTCGAAGAAGAGGAGGGCCATTCTGGAGGACGGCGAGGAAGAGTCTCAGACTCAGTCAGTAGCTTTTTCGATGCCGTCTTATATCATGATATCTTCTTCTGTTGCCATCTTTTTCTCAAGTCGTACACAACACGGCACCTGAAAAAAAGAATTTCAAGGGCACAGTGCTTATCTATTCAATTTTCCGTCCTTCTCCAAAAAAAAGATATTTCTTGTCCTCGAAGTTGCAGCCTTCATTTTTTTTTTCAATTTTATACACAGACGTAGAAGTTGAGTTTCCCTTTTTTTTGTTTTTTTTTTGACTGTCTCAGGCAAAGAAGCAGCTCTTCAAGCAGCAGCGAACCCACCCGCGCAGAACAGCTTATCCAGAGTGCAGCCGCTGGTCAGTATCTTGAGGATCTCGGGAGGGCTGCATACTGCAAGCCATTCTGTCTCTGGGATACTGTGGGTGTCTGGCAAAGGGGGCAGGGGAACATGGGGGGGAGCATCGCGTTGAAAGCACTGTTCAGTGTGCTCCAGTCTGCACAGAACGACTATTTTGGTAACTCGTGCACTCGTTTCTGCAAAGCCGCCGAAGTCGGCTCCGGGTTGGGTGTGGTTGGCGTGATTTTGGGAAGACTTTTTGCTGAATCCGTTGTTTACATCGAAAAAGACTCACATGTTGCAAAATTGAGCAAGGCTTTTATTCGAAAAATGTAAATGAAAACGTCTGTCAAGGTTTTGGAGCACGACTTTTGTGATCTCAGTGGAAGCAACGTTTCTTTTGACATAATTTATTGTTTTGTGTCAGTTGGAGGCCGCTTAATGACAGTGGACCGCCACGTACTTTCCCTCATGCACTCCAAAACCGCCTCGAATCTGAGATGCCTTGTCACCTTCACTTCTGCATATGAAGGACAGCTCTCTTCCGACTGGAAGCTAACACAGTGGAAACCTGTCGGCATGCGTGGCTCAAATAAAAGACACACCGCGCACATCTATGTGCGTGCCGATGTGCCTGCAAGTGGGAACTGACCGATCTGACTCTTCTCTTTGGCGCTCCTGCCTTTTTGCCTGCTCTGACAGACAGACAGACAGACAGGCAGACAGAGAAGGGGGCAAGGGTTTGCATGATTGCTCGTACGCGTGCACGCGCGCACACACACACACATATATATACACACACATACACACACATACACACGCACACACACACGCACATACACATACATATACACATACATATACACATACACACACACACACACACACACACACACACACACACACACACACAGCGCATAGCAAAAAATTGAGCGTGCGAAGGCCCCCGGAAAGCGAAAAAAATTGTGTTCAGTTTGAGTCTTACTAAGAGTGGAGTGAATCAGTGGTCCGTGAAAGTGAAGGACACACTCTCTCTTTCTGTCAGACAGATAGACATTAAACAATATAGAGAAAGTTCCTTTTCCGTCTGTCTCTCTGCCTGTATGCCTTTCTTATTCGTTTCCTCCTTTATTTAGTCAAACAGAAAAGAATATACAGAGAGAGGGGTGTGAGAGAGAAAGAGCGAGAGCGAGTGAGGAAGGATGGAAGGAAAAAAGGAGGAAGCCTGATCCCGCCTTCTCTGGATGTCTCTTCAGTTTAAGGCGCTTTTCCTCTACACACATATAAGGACACACTCTCTCTCTCTCAGACAGACAGAAAATGATAGAGACAAAGTTCTTTTTTCCATCTGTCTCTCTGTCTGTATGCCTTTCTTGTTCGTTTCCTCCTCTGCTCAGTCAAACAGAAAAGAACATACAGAGAGAGGTATGTGTCTGTATGTATGAGAGAGAGAGAGAGTGTTACCGAGCGAGCGGGGAAGGATGGAAGGAAAAAAGGAGGAAGCCCGATCCTGCCTTCTCTGGACGTCTCGTCAGTTCAAAGCTCCCTTCCTTTACACACATACAAGGACACACTCTCTCTCTCTCAGACAGACAGAAAATGACAGAGACAAAGTTCCTTTTTCCGTCTGTCTCTCTGTCTGCGTGCCTTTCTTGTTCATTTCCTCCTCTGCTCAGTCAAACAGAAAAGAAGATATAGAGAGAGGGGTGTGTGTGTGTATGAGAGAGAGAGAGAGAGAGTGTCACCGAGCGAGCGGGGAAGGACGGAAGGAAAAAAGGAGGAAGCCCGATCCCGCCTTCTCTGGACATCTCGTCAGTTCAAGGCCCCCTTCCTCTACACACATACAAGGACACTCTCTCTCTCTCTCAGACAGACAGAAAATGACAGAGAGAAAGTTGCTTTTTCTGTTTGTCTCTCTGTCTGCATGCCTTTCTTGTTCGTTTCCTCCTCTGCTCAGTCAAACAGAAAAGAACATAGAGAGAGAGGGGGGTGTGTATAATGTGTGTGTGTGTGTGTAGAAGAATAATTCTTCCTCTCTCCGTCTCTTTCTGTCTCTAGAGAGGGGGGTCTCTAGCTGAAACTGTGTATCCGACCGGCTGGCTGTCTGTCTGCTTGTCTGAATGTGGGGATTGGGAGGGGGAGGGAGGGGCGTTGTTTATACAGCATCATACCTATTGCAGAGTAAATTTGTACTTTGCACCATTCGTGTATCTCCTTCCATACATCGTTCATGCATTCACTCAAATAAATCACTTTTACCAAAATCGATACGTTTGATTTGTTATTCAATTCAATCTTCAAGTTTATATATAAAAAATATGTGTTAACATTATGTATACTACCATGGGTGACAAAAGTATTGTATATTTTTTTATAGAGTTGGTGAAGATTCGTTTTTGAAGACAACACTGGATCAAGCAGGCTAGAATAGAAGTAGATAGAGCATGAAGTATTACTTTAAAGTAATTGGCTTCGTACGTCCTCAATTGGCAAAGCTAGATTGAATTATAAATTTTTGTCTTATTTTTTATAAGCTTGGTCGATCGGTCACTTCAGAAATAATAAATCCACTTATATTTTAAACACATTCTCCCTACAACCCCTAATTAACATCTGATTGAAACCGTTATAGCTCACTAATTTAATTGTATAAATGTTTACTTCTTGTCATATTTTATTGGCGGTAGAGAGGTCAAAATATGAGTATACAAAACTTATGTCGCCCATGGTATT